>JANHFP010002610.1:73283-83480 GCA_032468135.1 Calamaria suluensis | reverse complement strand
TAATAATAATAATAATAATAATAATAATAATAATAATAATAATAATAATAATAATAATAATAATGTCTCCCCCTTTTTTACTCTCCCTCCCTGCCCAGAAATTGAGTGCATCCTTTTTAGGGGATGGGCTATATAGGGGCACCCTTCTCCTTTAAGCAGCCGGCTGCTGCTGCTGCTGCTGGATTCTAAGGCTGGGGATAAGGGGACCGGGACCACGCGCTTATGGGTTGAGGGGTACTCACGGCGCTCCCACCCGTGCGCCCCCGCTCGGCCGGTGATTCCCCCCCTCCGCGTCAGCCTCGACTCCTCGCCGAGCCCCTCGCGTCAAATCTCACGAAGCCCGCCGGAAGAAATTCAGCCGCTTTGCAAGCAAATGGCAAAAGGAGGCGAGGGAAGGCGGGGTGAGAAGCGAGCGAACCGCCTCCACGGGGAAGCGAAAGGAAGGGGAGGGCGCGGAAGCAGGGAAAGGAACGAGGGGACAGGTTGGTTGGAGCGGCTGCCTTTTTTTCCCCCTTTTTTTTTTGCCGCCTCGCAGGCTGATGCGGGTGGCGTTCAACAGGTGAAGATCGCCTCCCTCCTGGGACGAGAGGGGAAGGTTTTAATTTGCGAGGGAGGCTAAATAACATCCATCCCCCCCTCTCTCTGCCTAATAGAATAGAATATTTTTTTTTTCATTGGCCAAGTGTGATTGAACACACAAGGAATTTGTCTTTTGACAGATTAACAGAGTTGGAAGGGACTCTAGAGGCCATCTAGTCCAACCCCCCTTCCCCAACTCAAGCAGGAGACCTTACCCCATTTCTGACAAATGGCAGCCCAATCATTTCTTGATTGCATAAGCATACGGCTTGGTGCATAACCTCTCAGTGTACCTAAAAGAAAAAAAATACATTCATCAAGAATAATAAGGTACAACACCTAATGATAGTCATAGGGAACAAGTAAGCAATCAAATCATATTAGTAAACAGTCAATATAAATCATAAGGATACCAGCAACAAGGTTACAGGCATAAGTGGGAGGAGACGGGTGATTAATTTTAACTAAATCGCCAAAGTCCTCCCTCCCTCCCGCTGCAGGCAGGGCGGGGTGAAAGGAAGGTAAAGGGTCTATATAGCAAAAGTCATGTGAAGGAAGCCTCGGTGTGTTGAGAGGGGTTTTCTTGTGTGGGGACGTCACTTTTGGGAAATAAACTTCATTTTATCTGAACCTGCCTCGGAAGTCTTTTTTCCCCCCACGATCAGCTCTTTGTGTGCACGGGTGTAATGAAAGGGACTGTCAGGATACTTTGTATATCTTTAGCCCTGATCTTTTTCACTCTTCAAGTCTCCGCACCCTGAAACAGATAAAGCCTGAATCCACTTTTGCAATGGTGACCGTAATGCTTGTAATGCCGGCAGATTAGTTCTTAAAGATCTTCGCTGTGTAATTTGTAAAAAAAACTTCGGAAATCTGGCTTGCTGCCAAGTAGAGGAGACTTTGACCTGCTGATCAAAATACACTCTGTAGCAACAGCCTTTCCCATTTTTACTGAACGGATCAAGGGAAAAAATGGTTAGAAAATGGAAGAAATCATTGTATGGTGTTAAGAACCATAAAAACTTACTAACTCATAAAGTTTCATCCCCAAATATTTTACCCATCCAAAATCTGAACTCTGATCTCTGAGAAGAGGTTTTCCAGCCAAGGAGAACATTTTGTATCATTGCAGACTAGACTCATTTTATGGTTGCGAAATAAAGATCAAAAGGACAGTTCGAAGAGGGAAATTATTCTAAAGTATGCTTTGAAAACCATGCAATAAAACTGAAAGTAAAACTTTTAGTAACATTGCTGAAGTAGGAATTTCCTAGTCTTTCTTTTTAACAGAAGCAATAGCAGTTGGTTAAAATATGTTTGTTTCATCTAGTCTAGAGCAGGGTTCACCAACCTTTCAGACCTCAGGGACCACTAAATTCATAATTTTAAATCCCACAGACCACTAATATTTTTTTTAAAAAAACTAATATTAAACTAATATTTTAAATATATATATAAATGGTATTTAGTGCTATAGAAAAATGCAAATATTTTTGGGGGACCACCAACATTTTATCAGGAACCAGCAGTGGCCCATGGACCACCAGTTGATGACCACTGGTCTAGAGAAAAGAGGGACTAGAGTGACATGTTAGCAGTATTTCAGTATTTGAGGGGCTACCACAAAGAAGATGGGGTCAATTTATTTTCCATAACACCAGAGAGCAGGACAAGAAACAACACATGGAAACTAATAAAGGAGAGAAGCAACCTTCGGATAAGGAGAAACTTCTTAACAGTGAGGACAATTAGGCAGTGGAACAATTTGCCTTCAGAAGTTCTAGGTGCTTCTTCACTGGAGATTTTTAAGAAAAGACTGGACAGCCATCTGTCTGATATGGTTTTAGTGTTTCCTGCTTGAGCAGGGGGTTGAACCAGAAGACCTCCAAGTACCTTCCAGCTCTATTCTGATTGAACTGATAGTCATAACGCTGAAGGGGATGAAGAAAAGGTTCTGGAGATGAACTGAGGTCCATTTAGTTGAAGAAATACCACAGTATTAAGATATACTCAGGGAGGGATGCAAAGTATTTGAAGAATGTATGTTTTTTGAGTTGTCTTAGATGGGGAATATATTGCCTTGCCTTCTGTGAAGCAGAATACAATATAACCAATGGAACAGCTTGCCTTCAGAAGTTGTGGGTGCTCCATCAATGAAGGCTTTCAAAAAGAGACTGGACAACCATTTGTCTGAAATGAATGATACAGGGTCTCCTGCTTGGGCAGGGGGTTGTACCAGAAGACCTCCAAGTTCCCTTCAAACTCTATTATTCTATTCTATTCTATTCTATTCTATTCTATTCTATTCTACTCTACTCTACTCTACTCTACTCTACTCTACTCTACTCTACTCTACTCTATTCTATCTTCCTGCCCCTTCCATAAGCTGCTATTTTGGACCATGGGATGTGAAAAGATTTGGGATCACCCTCCTGTCCCCCAAACAGCTAATTCCTATACCAGTGATGACTAATCTTTTTGCCATCGTGTGCCAGAAGTGGGAGTCATGTAATGGGGGTCACATGCATGCCCATACCAAAATTCTATGGGTACAGGGGCCCTCCAGCCTGTTTGCCAATTTCTGGTCCCACTGGATATTGGGAAATGGACCATTTTTGGCCTCCTGAGGGCCTCTTGAGTTGGGGGAAAGCCTGTTTTTGCCCTCCCCAGACTCCTAGAAAGGTTGTGGAGCCTGCAGAGAGGCTGGAGGCCATCTGGAGGCCAGAAATAGACAATTTCCTGACTTCTGGCAGGCCCAGAAGGCCCAAAAATTATTTATTTTTATTATTATTTTTATTTAGTTTTATCATTTTTACCCTTTGTGCATAAATGCTCATCCTTCCTTCTAGGTATTTGTCCTGCTTTTCATAATAATTGATCTATGACTGCAACAAAGCTGCTATTGGATAAATCATAACACTACTTTTTAGTATGGGATGAAGGAATGAAATAGCCGTTATGCCTTAGGAAGGATGGACCTCTGAAAGCAGCAACATCTTGAAAAGGATTTCTTTGCATTTCTTGATGGGAAGAGATGGCTACTGAGATAATCGGGCCTTAAGTGATTAGACCTTATTAAACTTCAAACAGCAATTCCTTAAACTCTGCCCTGTGATTATGCTTTCTATTAGGTATTTCACACATCTTCATGAACTACTCTTGCTGTAATGACTTCCTCTGAATATTGCTGGAAACAAACCTGTGTAACTTTAATTGGAATATTTAAAAAAACTTTTGTTGTTGTTGTTGATTTGATCCATGGTCTTGGATCTTGGATTTGATCCATGATCTACAATTATCATAACCTGAATATCCACCAATCCCAAGCGTCCCTTCCTAGAACTGAATGCTTTTTCAATTGACTCACAGATCACAGACATTTTTTAAATATGTCAAATGTCACTTTGTAACATTTCAGATTTTCCTTCAATTGACTGCAGAGAAAAGCAGTACTGTTACAATCTCAACAGAGGTTGGGACAATTTAAAACCTTGATCAAGGTTTTCTTTCTGATAGTTTTTAAGTAGCCTGGAGCAGCTGAATGGAAAGGACAAAGGTAAAATCAGGACAAAATGAGTGTGACAAGCTCGGTTTCAGTTCAGGAATTGGTTGATTAACTGGTGCCCCTGTTCCAATGCCTTGGTATATCCTCTGCCAGCAAATTTCATTTAAATACTACTAATAGACTACTAAATACTACTAAATGATGCTTACACATTAATGATTTGCACTACTTTGTGACTGAATAAGGAGCTGATTGATATTACAAGATTCTCCCATTTGTTTTATTTTTATGGGCTGAATATATGTGTTTATTGGAAATCAGGAAACTTGGTATTTCCCACTAATTGTTGTGGCTCTGTAGATCATGTGAGAGTTTCATTTTTCTACTGGAAGAAGCTCTTGCCTCAGACCCTCTACAGGATTTTCTCTTTCACTTAGTAGTTCAGTTTCTTGTTCCTGAAATGCATCTCTTTCTGTATGCACTGATTAGAATTCATTCCCTCACTCCTCAAATCTAAGTTAAGCAATAGGCAAGCATAGTCACGTCTGTTGAGAAACAGAATGATTGATATTGCTACTATCTCAGCATTACAAATAATAGGGCTTTTAAATACAATACCTCTGACAGTTTTTGCATTTTCTGTTTGGTGAGATGGAAAAAGAAAGAATGAACGGTACAGGGCTCATGCTATTCTTTTTGTTTCGTGATCAGCCAAAATCAATGGTATTTTAGAGGGAATTGGCATGGAAATGCCAGAAATATAGAATATCTTGAAGCAACTGGCACACCAGAAGCCGGGAAAATAATTATTGCTGCTTTAATTACACCTGATTACAGTTGCCATCTACTTATAAACACTGTGGAGTATGTATGTCTCCTTGATAAACTTTATGTTGTCTGTTTATGTCAAAACTGCTTGCATAGGCCTTAGGCCTATTTTTCATAAATAAATATTTTTCATAAATATTCTGCAGGGGATTTCATTTTAATGTCTTAAGTATTTCAATAAAATGTTTATAGTGACAGATCATTTTTTCATAATTAAAACGATCTTTGCATATGAAGTAACATGTTTTCATTTAGGAAGGTTATTGCATTCTTGTTTATTTGAAAATATTTCATACACTCACTTGCTTAATAAAGTACTTCATTGTTTCACGTCAAAACATTGTACGTGCCTATTGATGCAATCATATTCAGTGGATCATAGAATGTAAGGATTGGAAGGGATCTTGAAGAGCATCTACTCTAGTCTTCCCTGAGCAGGAATTCAATGAACTAAAGAATTCAATTCAGTGGTGATATTTAGTTGGTTCTATCCGGTTCAGGTGAACCGCTGGGACCACTGCAGGATGCCCCGCCCACCCATCCAGATGTCACAACACCTCATTTTTCCATGTTTTCTAGGCTCTGCACATGCGCAGAAGGCACACATTTGTGAACAGGTAGGAAAGGTAAATGAATACCATCCCTGATTCAATTGCATCAGATGTAGTAATAACCACCAATTAAAAAGTTTCCAAAATAATGGTAAAACACTGTATAGACTCCAGGACTATAATTGGTTGCTAACTTGATAGTTTAATATTACATAAAAAGAACTATAATGTCAGTTGTCTATGGAAATTCTCAGACATCCAGATCATGGTTGTCCCAAAGGACAGTTGCTTTTTCAGGAAGCAACTGGCCATTCTTCAGAGCTGAAGAAGCTTCTTGGATGACAAGCAAAATGTCTTCAAAGGAAGTCCAGTTGTCTCTTGAAAAAGCACCTTTCAGACGTCAATGTCAATTGTTTTAGGACAGCAGGAGAAGTAGGCTTCTATTATATCCTATTGGTGAGTTCCATATACGCATCTGGTTAGCAACTGTATAACACAGAAGAAGCTACTTGGATAAGCAGTGAAACATTTCAAACCAACAAGAAAAGAAGCACAGTTGCCACGACTCAATGATCAGACAACTCTTACCCAAAATGACAGAATCTTCATGGATCTGTGTAACAGATAATGCTGGACTTGATACCTATCAGGCCTGATCTAACATTCTCACAATCATATGCTACAATGAAAAATACATTTTATTTTCCCTGGTGCTTCATTCTAGGAAGGGATCCTTAGAACAAGTAAAAAAGGCTTGCTTTGAACTTTATAGATACATTTGCATAAATTTGCAAAAAAGCAGCAAAGGAATAAACAATCATGTGAAAGATCATTTGCTATGGGACAGCCAAGTGTCCTATTCCTTGCCTTGGTCAAGAAATACCTATCAATTTGGGAAACCAATTGTTTCCAAGTCTGATGACCTGTTCTTATGTTTAATTCATATTTACTAGAAGGTAAAGGTAATGATTTTTGTGATGATCCTGCACAAATCAATTAATAGAAATCCCCCCAAACAAACATAAGCCGCGGGTCCAAAAGCAAATTGTCTTTTATTAGAAGTTAACTTCACTTCTTGAAACAGCAAACTTCAATCGTTTGCTAACAGGAGCTTTGGCTGCAATCCAGACATCAATTAGAGAAGTCTTATCAATGCAGAGATAAATCTGGTTACTCATGAGCCTAGAGGAAGCTGGCGCCCAAACCGAATGGAACAAATTGACCCCAGCAAGAACCAATCCATATCATCTGCCTTATAAGGCCTCCACTTAACTATCTCTTACTCACAATAACCATTCCTTACGCCTCTTGTCCCTGTGTCTCTCTCTGGTGTCCAATAGGGGTGCTGTTTCTTCTTCTGAGCTATTACTCCCAGCCTCTCCCCCCCAGCTGCCTCAAGTCTGTCGGACCCTGCTCTTCCTCAGAACCTAATTGCTCCACAGTGCTCTCTGCCATATGGTCTGCCTCATCCTCTGAGTCGGACGCTGGCAAAGGCATGACAATTTGCCTCTCACATATGTGCTAGTCGTTTCTGACTCTAGGGGGCAGTGCTCATCTCCATTTCAAAGCCGAAGAGCGAGCACTGTCCGAAGATGTCTCTGTGGTCATTTGGCTGGTATGACTAAACGCCAAAGGCACACGGAACGCTGTTACCTTCCCACCAAAGGTGGTCCCTATTTTTTTTACTTGCATTTTTTAGGTGATTTCGAAACTGCTATGTTGGCAGAAGCTGGGACAAGTAACAGGAGCTCACCCCATTACACGGCACTGGGGATTTGAACCGCTGAACTGCCGACCTTCCGATTGACAAGCTCAGTTGCCTTACCCATTGAGCCACCTATATTAAACTCTGATTTGACACTCATATGCATTTTTTGTTTTAAAATGTCCTGCTTATCTATTAGCAGTAGTACCACAAAGTATGACAAAGTATGACCTATCAGGATGAATTAGCTTGTTTTGGTAAATGAACCTTTTCTCATTCTTTTCCCCCAATAAAGGTATTGAAAAGGACTTCCTTCTCTACTCTTCTCCCCCTGTGCATCTCCTTTTATGTTCTGTGCAGCATCTCCTCATCATGACGTTGGGGCAGGCAAGCTGTAACCACTGAAAGTTCTGATCAATTTTCTTCATTTTTTTATTTTTGCAGGCAAGGCTAATTGTCAAAGATTCACCTTGATTTGGGAGAGGAAACACTTTGTTCCATGCCTACAAATTCTTTTCAGCTTCTGCATCAAGTATATGGAGAGAGATGAGGCCGTTATATTTTGGCTTGATTCCTCTAACCTCCCTTCTTCTCCTAGATTTCTGGATGGCTTTAATTTTAATCAACCAAAGTTTTAAGCTGTTTTGCAGTAGTTCCAGTCCTTCCTGTTGGGGTGTATCAAAAGGTGGTGTTAAGGAATGTGCAACACCTATGGTTATTGAACTGTGGCCCCCAATGTTATTTAACATTTTATCTACATGAAACTACTGGGACAATCACTTGGAGTTTTGGAATGAGGTGCTGTCAATATGTTGAAGACACTTAGCTTTATTAGTCCTTGATAATTTCATTTCATTTCATTTTCATTTTATTAGATTTATACCCTGCCCCTTCTCACTGGGACTCGGGGCGGCTTACAGCAGAATAAAATCAACAATATATATACAATTAAGAAAGAATTAAATAATGCACTGTAATTCTAAAATTTTTAGAAAATTTTTTAAATCTTAAAATCAAAGTTCCCAATTTCAAAATTCCCCCTTCCAATTTAGATCCCTAATAATAATTGCTTCCAAGGAAGCAATCAACATCTTTATTTTTTTTTTTTGCTTAAACAGGGATTGCTTGCACAATCAATTTTCATGAGACACAATTACTATTACTAAACTAGAACCAAAAATGAAGCTAAAGCCTATGTTAGATGCAGTGGCGAAATCCATTTTTTTTTTACTACCGGTTCTGTGGACGTGGCTTGGTGGGCTTGGTGAACATGGTTTGGTGGGCATGGCAAGGGAAGGATACTGCAAAATCTCCATTCCCACCCCACTCTGGGGCCAGCCATAGATTGGTATTTGCTGGTTCTCCAAACTGCTCAAAATGTTCGCTACTGGTTCTCCAGAACCCGTCAGAACCTGCTGGATTTCACCCCTGGTTAGATGAATTTGCACTCTCCAAGATACAACAGGTTCACAGTGTGACAGTGTGAACTGCCCTAGATTTGCCGGTGTCAACTCTGGTGAGGAGGAGTTTAGGACATTTAGGCATGGACCCTTAGCTGCACCCCCTTTGCTCCCAGCCGCCATCTCAGCCCATTTAAAGCCAGCTTGCCTCCTCCACTGGCATTCCCCTATGCTCCCCAGGCCCCACCCCACTATGTCCCTTCTTTCGTTGGACCTGAACGAGTTGTGAGCTCTCTTTGTGAAGCCCTCTTGGGGTTCTCCTCTCTCCCTTCCTGGTCCCCCCCCCCAGTATGCATGGTGGCTACTACTCCCGCGACCACTCCCTCTTCCTTCCCATGCTGGTGACAAATCTGCAAGGCCCCAAAACATGCTGTGCAGCTGCAGTACTTAAAAAAAACCCATTGCATTACATGCTGTCCATCCCCCCCAGCCTCTGTGATTGCCCATTGCAAATTGCATGCTGCCACCAAAGCACCATTGCTTCTGCCTGCCACCCAGTTGGCTGGTGCATATTTGTGTCATGCAGCCAAAGGCCCAAGTCAAATGGTGCCTGGGCGAATGTGCAGGGGTGAGGGGTGAAGGGTGGAGGACCATGGCCCATTGACTATGGACAATGGCTGGGGGAAGGTGAGTAGAGGAGGAAAGCTGGCTGTAAATAGGCTAAGGTTGGTGGTTGATTGTGAAGGAGTTGCAGCCAAGAATCTGTCCGTAAACATCCCATTCTGAAGGAGGAGTATGCTTACACATCTAAACTAAAACACCAGTTGCAATATTGAGCCATTCAGACTTAATTATCCAACTTGTAATTACGTCTCCTCTTGACTCCTGCCCTGGCTCATGTCTTCTATGAGTTTCAGGACATTAAAGTTTGATACAAAATACACTAGACAGGCTCCTAATTGTTGCAAGGTGCAAGGCTTATATGATGCTTGAACCGAAAGATCTGCTGTCCTGATCCTCCGAGGTCTCCGGAATAATATACACACACAACGGCGGGTTGCTGGTTGTTTATTCAGGTGAGTGACTTCAGCAAGAGATCCAGCACAGTGAGTCAAAGCCAGCAGCAATGACCACAGTTTCAGAGACTAATATATAGGGAACAGGATTAACCGTTATCCAATCCCAACAAGCTGATCAGGTCCACACTCACTGGAACCTCCAATCACAACCAGCTACTAATCATACATAAACTAAACAAACCAAAGTAAACAATCCTGACATCATCTAACCATCACCAGTGATTAGGCAAATAATCCTCTCCAACGTTTCCATCACCATAACCGTGCTTTGAGGTTCATTAGGGGCTTTCTTTGTATGTTCATTTGTTGACTGTCAAGACTGGGTTCTTAACACCTGCACTAGTTACCAGTTGCATATGGAAGATAATTTCAGGTGCCGATCTTGATTTTTAAAGTAGTAAATGGCATTGGACCTGACTAGCTGGGAATCCACGAGTCCCATTTCATATCACAGCACCGAAACAGCATTGGTTGCATTGGTAGATGATCTCTGGAGGGCTCGGGATAGGGGTTATTCCTCTATCCTGGTCCTATTAGACCTCTCAGCGGC
>JANHFP010002608.1:65510-82231 GCA_032468135.1 Calamaria suluensis | reverse complement strand
AAAACTTTTCACTAAAAAAAATAGGAAATACCCCATTCTGTCTCCAATTTCTTAACACCTCTTGGTTTTCCCCCTCCTCCATAATACAGCTATGCAAAGACTCTGACTCAGCTCTAAAAAGTTTCTTTGGTGCCTATAAGCATGCAAACATATATCCATGTGCAATTATTTAAAGCAGCCTCTTCTTTGATCAGGATTGCAAGAAGGCACGGCTGCTTTAAGGAGTTCCAGATGCTACCGGTGTGCTCTAAAGTCACTTTATTGAATTTAATCCAAAATATTGCCCTAAAAATAAATCTTTCATTATGATTTGATCAGATGACCTATTTGAGGTATTATATTATATTATGCCATTAATAATAGGTTGGATGATATTAAACTACTGGTATGAGAGTCACAAACTGCCTCTCTAACATTACAGTTCCACTCTCTGGCTGAGTTATGGTTTTGCCTATTTATAGTGGTTTACAGCTACTCAAATTTTTTTCCCCTGGGGCGGGAAGTTGCACTTTCAAACAAAAATGGGCAGTTTTTCCGCTTGTATGCACTTCCGCCTTCCTCCATGGTTATTTTTTTTGAAATAGTTTTGGTGCCATTTACCTGTAATGGCAGTAATCCATCTCCATTTTGTAAGGCTCATGAGCAAAGGACTTTTTTTTTTCTTTAGCGGTTGGGGATGATTTCACACAGAGAAAATATGGTTCATTTTAGCTTTTCGCTGAAGTATTTGGGTTACTGAATTTGCAAAAGCTATCTTCCTTTTTATCCTCACGCACCACATCCATGTTTGTCTAAAAAATGTTTGCTATAGTGAGTGGCACTCTCCTTTTCCAATTACACAATAACCAAGGATGATAACACTATTACATTTGAGACCCAAAATTCCATGAATTATCTTCCAATGAAAGTAAAAATGCAAGTGGTAGTATTTATTACTCATTCCTTGTCTTGTCCCATTTATTACTCATTCCTTGTCTTGTCCCATTTATTACTCATTCCTTGTCTGGCATCATCTGCCTAAAACAGCTTCTAATGATAGAATGATTTACATCGGCCCTATAAGGTTGACCAGATAAAGTGTAACACTGTGTAGACCTAAAGCTACTTTGATTAGAATAGCTAGAAAAACAAAACCTTCCATATCTGAACATACTTCCCTACCTCCCTCTTTCAACTTCATGGGGATTGGAATGGGGGTAGCTGCTACTGCTGTCTGAAGGGTTTTCCTAAGCCACTTCCTTGGTCTGTGTGCAATCCTTATTTATTTCATGGCTACCTCGGCAACGGATCCCTCAAAGCTGTTCTCTTCTTTACTTCTTACAATTTCAAATCATAAACATATCAAAAATGTTAAGCTGACTTTTAGAAAAGCTCTAGTTTGAATTCATTTGATTCTTGCTTCCCCGCTAAATGAGAACATACAGTTTCAACTCAAATGGAAACCTTCAGAATTAGCTTCTGATGATTCCACTTTTACTTTTTGTAATGAATTTTCAAGGCAGGCTGAAATCAGACTAAGCTTGATGAAAATATAGCTATATCTTTTATTGGATTGGCAGCTCCTAAGATGTGGCCTTTTTTATATATCTTTTGTCTGTATGTTTCTATTACATGCAGTAAAGGAAAAGCATGAAATAAATAATGAGCTGCCTAGAATACATTTAGATTGAAGGGTGGATAAATTTCATGAATATATGCATGCATAGAAAATATTCATAGAAGCGTTCTGTTCCTAATCTGCTTTACAATATGTTCCTAAGGAAAAGTTCACCCACAAAGCTGAAGCTGAGATGGAAAACCAATAAGAATGGAAGATGCACACTTCCACACTTATTTTCCTTCCTTCCTTCCTTCCTTCCTTCCTTCCTTCCATCCATCCATCCATCCATTTATTAGTTTGTCAAACATGTACAAGATAGCAGGAATAAATATGAACATGAACGAAGGAAACAAATACAAAAAATGGGGTCAGTAGGACATAGATGATAGCAGGGATGGGTTTCACTTACCTTTACTATTGGTTCTCTTTGTGCATGCACTTTGTGCATTAGAGCATGCATGTCAGCATGCATGTCAAACATGCACAGTACCATTTTGCAGAGATGAGTGCAGAGCAATCAGCTCTGCCACACCTATTCAGCTGGCAACAAAATGGCAAAATAAAGATGAAAATAGCGGCGGGGTGGCAGAAGGGTCCAGCTTGCGGGAATAGAGAACCAGTTTACTGACATCATCTGATCATCGCTACCGGATCATGCGAACCGAGCCGAACCGGGAACAACCCACCACTGGATGGTAGGCACGCTGGTATGCTTATGCACGCCCTCTTTACAGATCTCTTAGGAGTGGGGTAAGGTCCATGGTAGACAGTTTAAGGTTGAAGCTGTGGGAGTTTGAGGATGTAACAACAGTCAGGTAGAGCATTCCAGGCATTGACCACTCTGTTGCTGAAGTCGTATTTTTTCTGCAATTGAGTTTGAAGTGGTTTACCTTGAGTTTGTATCGATTATTTGCCTGTGTATCACTTCTGTAGTGAGTGAGAAGCAATGGGACTACAGCCTGGATAATACAGCTTTGCTAACTGGGAGAGACAGGAGGAGATGATTCTAACCCTTTTATTGTAAATGAAAGCCATTACTGGAGACAAAAAGCTAAATATCCGCTTGTGTTTCTGTCTCAGCAAGGGCGTGAAATAAAATGAGAACAAAATGCCCCGAGGGTCACAGGTGGCCAAAGAGGTTTCTTAACAAGAATGCAATTTCATGTTTCTCCAAGCCACATGCTGCCATGTGCTCCCAGAACAATTGTGCATTGCAGTGTTTTGGTTTTCCATATTCATCTCCTCCACTTCTTTTTGAGGAAAGCTACAAAATCAGATTGGAAGTTTCTAAATGCTAAAATACGATATTCAAATGCTCTAGGAAGAGCCCCATAGGATCCTGAAGTTTCCTCTCTCACCATGTGTAGGGTGAGGCTTTTGCCCTTGGGAGGCTCTGCAGAATGATAGTGGAAGGATAGTGGAAGGCAAAAGAAGACCGCTTGAATGATGTGTCAGGCATGAGCATCTGTAGAGAACAAGGGCCCCAAGTGACATTGCTAGGATCATGAAGCTGTTGTACAAATGATCACATATTGCAACTTACATCAGTTGTAACTGAGCTAAACCACATTATTTGTGTCACTCACAGAATAAACTCATGCACCTGGGATGTCATCATAGCTCTACTGCATGCCTAGTATAGCATCCATAGCTGCTTTCAGTCCTCTAGACTTGAAGCCCAACAATGTCTCTTAAGATGTCCTTAAAAATAGAGGAAAGCTCTAAGGCTAATATATAGCTCGTGCATTAATTTTCCCACCACCGTTTATTTTTAAAATATAACCAAATAAATAAAATTTAGTTTTAAAATGAAAAACCAGAACAAAAACAAAAGCCAAACATGAAAAAGAGAAGAGAGGAGAAACAGGAATGCAAATGGCTCTTTTAACTTGCAATAGTGCAGTGAAAGTTGAAGCATTTGTGTGACGTAGATTCTTCTCTCCATCCCTTGTTGACTGTGGATCTCCTGTGGCCACACATTTCCTCCAATTTTTCATTAGCTGCTCTGGCCAAGCTCTAAATCTGCCTTTTAAGCAGCATTTCAGGGCAGGATGGGTCTTTAAATCTCCCTGTGTTCCAAAATTAGTCACAGCTAGAAGCCAGCAGATTATAATATAATACTGAATTATAGGTTATGTGTCAAACACACAGTATATTTCATTTGAGTCTGCCCATTTGGGCCAGACCTGCTCTCTAAGCCAGCCGCCTTGAGAGTTGTGCCTTCCATTGCTGGCATTGCTGACTGAGAATTCTGAAAATTGTAGAAATACTAACATCCTAATTTAGAAGGTTGGGAAAAGATTTGTGAAACATTTCTCTCATGCATAAGGGCACCAGTGTGCCTACTGTCCCTGTCCTAATCTTCCGTTTTATTTGTATCCATCTCATATATTCATGTCTGAACTTACATCTGTTATCTAATACAGTGGTGACCAACCACTGGTCCGTGTACCACTGGTGGTCCACCAGAAAATTTTGGTGGTCCACAGAAAAATTATTTGCATTTTTATGTTACACTAAATACTCTTTATCTTTTTAAAAAAATCATATTTAGTGGTCCACAAGATTTAAAATTATGAATTTAGTGGTCCCTGAAGTCTGAAAGGTTGGTGACCCTTAATCTAATACATGCCTGATGAAATAAATAAATAAAATAAATAAATTACTTATAAATGAAATTATGTAGAGAAATATTGTTCTCATAGAAAACAGCCCCAGAACGACTGCATATTCTGAAGGCATTCATATTATATCATTCCATATTTTAACCAAATGTAAATATTTATTGCACAAATTATAATGTTTCTGGCATTACTTAACTCTTTCACAGCTTGATTCTCTCCTTCAACCCCTCCCCCCCCCCAAAAAAAAAGCTCATTATGTTAGTAACAATGAGCTCTCCAGTGTCTGTTTGAAGAAGACCAATATTAAACAAGCGAAGCATTTTCCTTATGGATAGTTTAGTAAAATCAAGATGACTTCCCACAAATTACCATCCATCTCCCCCTGAAAGAAGTGGAAGTTCAAATAATAGTAAAATGATAACATAATAGACAGATGCTCTGAACTATATGTAAGTATGTGAACAAGAGTAAAACAGAGGGAGAGACAGAACTATCCATGAGCTAATAAATAGAATAAACAAAGGACTAAGCAAACTATGAGAATTAAGGCATTGTGTAAAAAAAATCCAACAATCCAGTTCTTGCCTTTCTTTTTCATTTTGTCACTATTGTCTTTTTCATTTTGTCACTATTCTTTTTCATTTTGTCACTATTGTCTTTTTCATTTTGTCACTATTGAAGTCCAGAAGAATTGAGTTCTTCTGCAGGTGACCATTAGGTGGAAGTAAAGAACAATTTATCTGCATACTGTTTCTACCATCTAATGGTCAACTGGATTTCCACAGCCTAGACTGGTAATTCTATTGAAGTAATAACATGTAGATTTCTTTAAGACACTCAAACCTTGGAAATTGATTTCAGGAAAGAAAGGCAACATTTCTCTCAGAATAGCTCTCAGCTTCTTGGCAAATAGACTGTGCCGAAAACACACAAATCACAAGTTCATCACTTACTTTTCAGATTAAGATGGCTCCACTATGGACTCCCATGGAGATGTCTTCTGTTCCACACTATTAAATAACTGCAAGCACACAAGAGTTAACTATAGTAAATATGTTTATAGGATTTTTATAATGTTGTCATGGAAAACAACATCTGTCACCATGGGGTAAGACATAATAAGGAATATTTTTGAAAGGCAATAATTATTCAAGATCCAGATTATCTGAAATAAATCCATTCACTTAAAAAATAAAGCATACATAGGCCGAGGCAAGAGTCTTATTCAGATGGGTGAAACAAGCAGGGATTAAACGCACCAGGTTCTGACAGGTTCTGGTAATGGAAATTTTGAGCAGTTCAGAGAACTGACAAATACCACCTCTGGCTGGCCCCAAAGTGGGGAGAGAATGGAGATTTTTCAATATCCTTCCCCCAGGAGTGGGGAGAGAATGGAGATTTTGCAATATCCTTCCCCTGGAGTGGGGAGGGAATGGGGATATCCTTCCCATGTCATGCCCACCAAGCCAAGCCCATCAAGCCACACCATGCCCACCAAGTGATGTCCACAGAAGCGGTTGTAAACAAAATTGCATTTCACCACTGGAAACAAGTACACATAAATGTCTGTGTATGGCAGAATCGCGCCTATTATTTCCTGCCCAACTTTTACATATTGAGGCTCGAGGACTCAACATATTCAAGCTCAGAGTTACAGACTGCAGATCTAAAACTAGAAATCTCTCCTGCTCTCCATTTCTTTTGTCTTCTCAGATGTACTTTATATGATCACCCTCTATGGGCATCCAGGCAGCTGCATAGGTAAACAGAAGTCTGATGAGACTGTAAGCTGTGATTATGTGCCTAATTGTGCTATAAAACTATAAATTAGATTCAGTCAAAGTAGAATTTTATTTCAAATAAGAAGATACATCTCCCTCTCCCTTTAATTAAGTATGTTTCCCTTGCCTGGCATATTTCTATTTGTTAAACAAAAGAGATTTATAATTCAGAAATCTAACTTGACAAAAGCCACCATTCAGCAGGAAACAATAGGCCAAGGAATAAACTAAGCAGGTATAGGATACCTATTTGGGCCCTGGTGAGCCAAGTGTGCCCCCCCCCCATATTTCCATATATGTCTCTATTAAAATAAAATGAAAAGTGAACTGAAATTAAAGCTTCTATATGAATCAATATTGAATTTGGTTCACTTCATATAAAAAAGACTATTAAGTTCTCAGAATTATTCTCAGAGTCAGGAAGCAAGGATCAATCATCTTTATTACATACAAATAATAGTCAGATGTGATCAAATATATATACATACTGTACAGCTATTTATACATGGTCTTCTATTGAATATATAATAAAGTATCTAATCAACATCCAATCAACTTCAATTCCTGTCTCAGCTCTCGCTTAGAGTAACTATTTTACTGTTACATTTGTGCGCCTTGCGGCAGCTGTCCAATCACCACCACGGAATTATTCCCGCTCTTCTTTTTAAGTAACGGCTTGCAGCTGTCATTGTGCTAAGTGGATACATTTACCTGTGGTCTATTTCCCGCTATAATTGCAGGATTCCTGCCACAGGTTTTGCAGCTATAACAGTTATTTAGGACATAACAGAAGGGGTAATAGGGTAAGGATAGGGTGAAAGTAGGGGTAGTTTCACGTTTGAGTAAACAGACTGATAACTGGGTGCAAATACTATGTCACAATCATGAGTATGATAATAGATTATAATACGTAATATTACAATAGTCATAAAAAAGCTTAAAAAGTTTATTTCATCAACTCACATTTCTTCTGAATTTTTTATCTGTAATATTAAATATTCATTTTCTTTTCCATCTTATTCTTCTTAACAAAGGCATATCTGGCTTACATTCTATCTATATTTTAATTATTTAATTATTATGTTGCTACAGTATGAGATGCCCACATCTGCATTTAAGAATCAATTTTGCTTTAAAAGCAATAGCACAGCCAGAGGGTCAAGTAGATGGTCCAAATAAAATAAAATTTTGAAAGACTGCAGGCAGGGCCTGATTTTCCTATAGGCTAACTAGGCTTCAGCCTAGGGCCTCAAGAGGGGCCCATGTTCAAATTGGAAATTAAAATTACACTATTCTAAAAACAGTGAACACTAATACACTGGACCGAAAATAAGGAGTAATTCTTACAAACTTAAAAATGGTGAAAGGGCCTAGGGCCTCTTTTCATCTAAATCCGGCCCTGACTGCAGGGGGTTACAATCTTATTGCTTATGGTATCTCTATCATTCATATCATGTGAGTTAGGAACTTTCTTGATTGATTAAAGGGAATTGCTCTCAAGAGTTGCTGATATTCATAAATTTCTAGTGCATGTCACTCCCCAATGAGAGCATTCACAAACATAATAGAGCTCATATATTAAAGTAATCCAGGCATTGGCAAAGATCAGGAAGATCCAAGTTCATGTTTACCTTTAGTTATGGAGGCTCACTGGATGATTGAGCTAATTGTTCTGTCTCAATCCCATCTATCTCACAGGGTTTTTGTTGTGGGAGAAAACTGGAGGAAGGGACATTCTATATGCTGTCTTGAGCTCCTGGAGGAAAAGTGAGCTATAAATCTATCCTAATTTAAATAAATAACTAAGCAAATCAAATAAACCAGAGTTGTTATGTCAGGCCTGGCCAAATCTTGTAGCATTCTGACTGATCTGTGTAGATCAGATGAAATCACTTTAATTTGAAAACCAATTCATTTTTCTTTAGAAAAATCATTTCCATGAATTCAGAGGTGACTGAATATTTCAAATCAACCCAGAGGTATCCAACTCAAGTCAACAATTCAAATCAAGTTTGAGAGCCTTTGAATTGCATTTTCTAATCATATCTGCACAGCCCTCACTGCTATCTCCAATATAGATCAGACCAGGGGTGAAATCCAGCAGGTTCTGACAGGTTCTGGAGAACCAGTAGCGGAAATTTTGAGTAGTTTAGAGAACCGGCAAATACTACCTCTGGCTGGCCCCAGAGTGGGGTGGGAATGGGGATTTTGCAGTATCCTTCCCCTGGAGTGGTGTGGGAATGGGGATTTTACAGTATCCTTCCCCTGCCACACCCACCAAGCCATGCCCACAGAACTGGTAGTACAAAAACCTTGGATTTCACCACTGGATCAGACATTCAAAATGCTATCCTAGGTCCTTTTCACATAGGCAAACAGAGTTCACTAAAAGAGGTAGCAGACACTCTTTTTGTAGTTGTCTTTTATTTTACTAGATCAAAATTTGATCTGATTGTCTTTTGGATGTATTTTTTTACGCTTACAACTGTCCTTGGGTCTAGGCGTCATTTTTCTCTTATCTTCTTGGTTTTTTTATCTGCTACCTTGGCATCTAGCACTTTTATGAATATTGTCTTTATATAAACTGAAATTATACTTGGTTTCTCAAACTATTTTTCATGACACTTTCCTTCTCCCTTGTGGTGTCTGGTGGCTTACTTCCTTGTTTCTTTCTTGAATTGCTTTGCTGTCCCATTTGCCTAAAGAAATGTATTTGTTTTGTGCATCTGAAGAGGAAGCTCCAGTTCTTGAAAAAGCACCTACTGAGTCCAAAGGCTGATTCTGTTTTGGATGTGGCACAAATTATGAGTTTTAGTTTTGACTGTCTGCAAGGACCTACATCTTGTTTTTGAGGTTTGTGGTAGAAGATAGATCAAGGAGGGTGTATAGATTCACTGAGCACAACTATGTCTGGACAGCTTACCAAATTTTAACTTTGCAGGCTAACAAGTTAATGTTAGAGGATAGTTGCCCATTGGATCAAATATATAATTGTATATATTGGGAAAAGATGGCTAGAAAATGCACATTAGATAAAATATTTATAAACAAGTTGGAAAAGGATAAAAAATAAATGTTTTTTTAAAAAATGTGATTAATTATAGGTAAAACTAGGTTGAACTCAGTTTGTTCTAATCCTAACATCTTTGTTATTCTCGGAACACATGATTTTGTTAGACAATTGCCACTTTTAGAAACCACATAGAGCTGCTTAAAGTCATGGCTAATATAACTCATTTAATATAAAAGAAGAAAGATTATACTTTGCATTCAGTGTTCAATATTGCAATGGGAAAAAAAGCTTCCTTCACAGATAACAAGCTGGTATTAACATTAATGTTATTTGTGAAGAAAAGGTCAGTACATTAGGATGTTCTACATGATATGTAGCTTAGCCTCATACTTAACTTCCTGTCATTTATAACAATTGTCCCTTCTGATCTTGTCCTCCTGGGTAAAACCACCAATTGCTGTTTCCCTAATGTATCCCCTTGTCCTGCTCCAGGATTCCTGTTAATAACTGTTAGCCAAGGCATTTTTCTGTTAATGGGCCTGCTTAACATTGTGTGTGTATTTAGACGACTAGCTCCACATGTTCATCCAGTTAGAGAAAGGAGAATGCTGCCTTAACAAAAGAAGCACAGAAAAAAAGGTTATCACTCATGTAAGACAATCGCTGCAACTTCCCCAGCTTTTTCCAGTTCATTGCTGCTTATAGGAGTAAAAACAACACCCTAAATGAAGATCTTATTGTCTTCTGGGCCTAGTTAGGGCCATGTGACTTCCTTCCAGACTTCCACGAAAACGACTATATTAGAAAGGTCTACAATATTGATATTGGCTTTGGGAAACTCAAGCAGCAGCTCCATAGGGAAGGAAGTGGCATGACCAAGGTCTGTGGAATGTACAGAATCGGAAAGGAGAGAACCGGTGTGTCCCCCCCCCCTTTTTAAGCCACACATTACTGTTCTGGTTTTGTGCTTTCACCCTGCTAAATAGAAAGTCCTCTTACAAGTGATTGGTCAGCCTTCATTGCAGAAAATGCTGATTCCTGCATAAAATGACCCAGTTGCAATGGCGTGCTACAGTATTTCAGAACTGACATCTTCTAGGATCCTATGAGCCTGTGGTGCCAGCAGGGGCTTCCTCCTCAGGCAAATGTTCAGCTGTGCTGCTGCACCTTGAGTTTGTTGCATGACCGACAGTTCATGCTCCGGGTTGAATTTTGCACCTGTTCCCTGGGGCTAGATGGATTTCTCAGGACTGAATTCAGGAGCCTGCGTAGAGCTTCTCCTGGACATCCAAAGGACTGTGCCTCAATTAATTTGATCTCAATAGCTGTGGCGGCACAGTGGTTAGAATGCAGTACTACAGGCTACTTCTGCTGACTGTTGGCTACCAGCAGTTCGGCAGTTCGATTCTCAAGGTTGACTCAGACTTCCATCCTTCCGAGGTTGGGTAATGAGGACCCAGATTGTTGGGGGCAATACGCTAACTCTGTAAACTGCTTAGAGAGGCCTGTTAAGCACTGTAAAATGATATATGTCTAAATCTATTGCTAGTGCTCAATTCTGCATAAACTCAGTTCAAAATGCCAATCCAAGCTCACCATCAAGACCATCGGCACACCAACCAAGCATTCTTCTGATGAAGAATACAATGAGGGCTTTCCCCAATGCCTTGTGGGTCTCCCTGCTGACACTTCACTTTCTTGGAAGATCTAAGGAACTGTGGTAAATGCTTTTGCATGTACCTCCCACAAGTATTACCTTTCCCCCCAAAAAGGAAAATATATATTTGATATATTCACATACAAATGTAGAAATAATCATTGCATTTTAATAGATACATAACCATCTTATTAGAATGGGATATTTTCCAGAGGTTGAATGGATCTGGTATGAGATGTTGCTGGAGGAAAAGAAAGAATTTCTCATAGCACTTTTTCCTATCATTATGCTTTAACTACTTCTCTAAGATTTTAAAACTCCAGTCCTCTTCAACTAATTGAATTAAGTATTTTTGTGATTCGTTTACTACCATGCAATCCAGTGGTAATTAAAATGGAAGCATCATTTTATAATAAATATGAATCATTCACATTTCTTAAGTTCTCCAAAATCTATCTTTAGAACTCATTCCTACATATAATATAGATATTTTCCTGGGTGATAAAAGGACAGCCTTTATCCTGGAATTTAAACCCTTTATTTATTTAAATGTGCTGGAAAGGATGGGAAATGTGCTGTTATGCTGTGGAAATTAATAATGTTGTAAATGTATGAAGAATACGTACTATTTTTGAAATAATGTAGGATTATTTTTTCTTAAGATAGTGAAAGCAGACTGAAAAACTGACTTTTAAACAGAATTGTTGTTAAGAAGAACCAAGGATAAAAGCATCTGGAATTTTAATTTATATCTGTAGAGGTTTGATGTTCTGCCAGCTTTATTGTGTAGGTGTTGTTCCATCCCATAATTTGGCCACTTTTTCAATCCTCCAGTTGAGAATATTGAAATTAGAATTACTTGGTAGTTTCTTTAGATTTATTGGGGTGCTCCTGTATATGAGTGTGTGGGGAGATTATTTTAGTACAGAGTTTTGGCAGGATCAGCAGAAAGAAACGGTGTACTGGAATAGTTTCATGATACAGATAATTCTGAGAGTGAATATAGAAGGAAAAATAATAGGTCTCTATTGAATAAGAACATATATACATATGCTTGAATCAGTTACATTTATAAATATATAATATGCACATTAGAACATTACAGATGTCAAGGTATGGTTCATTGATCCATAGGAGTTGTTTCTATTTTCCACTTGGATATCATGTAGCAATGCATACATTCCTCATCTTACATTTTGCCAAAAATGAGAAAAAGGATTGACTTAATTTGCACATAAATTCAACCCACTCAGAAATATAGATTTAAATAAATCAAACTGGGTGGTATTTTAAGAGTAGTCCTGTTGGAGGAGGCCAAAGTGAATAATTTTCTGTGAACACATAGTGAAATATCTTCAGGAAGCTCAAAAATGGACATTGGGGGAATATTCCTCTTCCATCTTTTTGTTCATGCCAATTGTTTTTCTAAGTATGGTGACTATAATCATGGACGGCTCATCAAATATATAGAGCTTGATTGTTACAGTTTTCAGAATCAGTTGGTGGGGGAGGGAAAAGTAGCCATGTGTGGGAATAGAAAGGATTTCCTTCTTAATTATTTTGTCACTAAATATTAACAATGTGATTTGGGCCTTTCTTTCATGGTTTTGGGGGAAGGGAGGGTAAAGATGAGAATGCGAGCAGTTCACTTTCTGGAAGTCATCTATCCCCATTCCCAGATTTGTTCTGGAAAAAAAATACATTGCCAAAGTCCAACATTTTTGCAAAGGAATATTAGCAACACAGTCTTGGCTTTATGAGGTGCTGGAGATTGGGTGCTGGGGAGCTGCATATGGCCATCAAGACAGTGATGGGTTGTTCCCGGTTCGGACCAGTTTGTGCAATCCAGTAGCAATGACTGGATGATATCAGTGAACTAGTTCCTTCCTGCCTGCCCCAGCACGATTTTTACCATTTTGTTTGGGTTTTTGCCAGCTGAAATGGTACAGCCGAGATGACTGACCTGCCTCTCCTCTCTTCTCCTCTCCTAAATGCTTGTGCGCATGAATGCTATAATACGCATAGCGCATGTCAAATGTGCATGCTCCAATACACATGCGCAGCGCAGATGTTTACATGTTTGCCAAACCTCTGCAAAATGAACCAGTAGTAAACATAAGTAGAACCCACGATTGCTTCAAGACATGGTTGATCTGCCTCTACTCGAGAACAAAATCATGTAAACCTGCCCATAGAGGAAGACTTTTTGACCACAGTAATACTGCTGGCCAACCGTATATTGTGGCTTGCAAAATGTTTCCTAAAGAAGCCTTCCTGAACTCTCCATACTTTTCAGAAGACAGATCTCTTAACCTCTGATCACTGAATATTCTAGTTAAGGCTGGTGGAAATTGTAATCCAAATTAATCATGGATGTCACCGCTTTACAGAAAACTGATTTAAACTGCCCATTTTTAAAATGCATTAATATAAATGTACTTCAATGATATTGTGGAAACAAGGATGTGCTTTGTTGCATCACGGAAATGATGCAGGCAGAGACACAATCCAAAGGCCACAGTCTTTATTCAGCAGCAACTATCTATAATGCAGCACCTTTTATGGGAGGCTGTCAGCAGCAGCAACTAATCAATTCAAAGTGCTAGTTCCAGCCAAGGTGGAGGACCTTGGTGGAAACTAGCTGTTAGAACTCAACATGCTTAGCAGATGTCCTTCTTACCAAAGGGATCCTTCAACCATTTCCTCATATCTGACCTCAAATTTAAATGGTGTTTTTGATAATTATTCCTTCACTTTTGTATTCTTTGCATGGTCTCTTTCCCCAAAGCTAGTCTTCTTTCTTGTCTTTGGGATAAGTGCCCTGAATTTTTTATGGAGAGGCCAAACAATGTATTAAAAACTGAAATACTATCCCCTCACCAAAACCTGTACAAATTATAGTCCTACTTATGATTACTATATAAGTAAGCCGTTGCAAAATATTTCAAGTCTATAACTCGTTTTACAGCAACATATGATTTTTTAGAGCACAGTTTCCAAGTTTATGGTCTCTTTTTCTTTAGAAGCTTGTCCCAGTTGCATCTTCTATTTCATCAAATATGGGAAAGAAACTATGAGAATAAATGGATGCTCCATATGAACTGCTTTCTATAAATGGACCGTGCTAAATGACTATAAAATGGTTTTCCTTTGGAGCTATACTGAGCTGCTAGCACATTGATGAGGCAAAAATCTAAGGGGAATCGTTATTTCCATTTAAGGTATCCCAACTTTCATGCTTTGGTTTAAATTGCCTGATGGGAAGCATTTCAAATGGATGAAGTGGAGAAATTTGCACTTCCTTAAGAAAACATGGAGTGTTTCCTTCCCTCTGTCAGAAATGAAAACAGAAAATACAAACTAATTAATCATGAGATTTTCATTTTATGGTTTTCTCTCTAGCATCCCCCCCCTCCCATGACTCACTTTTTCTTTTTTTCCCCTTGTCAGCTTTATGGCTTATAACTGTGATGGATGATCTTTTCTTCTATATATCATGTAAAAGAATTTAGGATTAAAATCTACTTGTATTCACAGCTTGCCTCCTGTCAGCCTACCAAGCCTCTCCATAACACATGAAGCTAAATATCAGAGAGGGACATCAGTGAGGCAAAAGGATGGTATTTTATTGTACATATCTAATTGGACACTAGCGTAAAATGAAGAAATTGTCTTGCTTAAGAGTTCATGTGAATTAGTAATATATTGGGATTCATTACTTGATGAACCAACATTCCAAATGTGAACCTTCTTTTGAGGATTTTTCTTTACAGATCATTTTCTTCAAGTGTAATTTCCTCGTCTCCTCTCCTTAAGTTGCTGTATAAATTTCAAGTGATCCATAGCTCTGATGACAATCCAGAAACGCACACTATATTTTCATTGGGGCAACGTGGAATGCATACTGCATAAACCGAATTCCAAACAAATTGCCCCTGGTTAAGAGCAATTTTTTCTTGCTGCTTCTGCTGCTTCTGTAGAACCTTTCAAAACAGCACTAGGAATAGCTAGAAGTGTAAGGGTGATTGCATGGACTTTTCATATCAGGAATTTTGAAACAAGTTTCAGCTTAAGAGCCACATTTCCTCCTTCGTATATCGATTGATTTCATTTATAGCCTCCTCTTCCTCTTCCGTCAAAATTAAAAGTGGGGAAATATTCATGATCACTTAGAAAGCTGGTCAAAGAGATATATAGTAAGAGAAAGGTCCAAAAGCAGCTTCCAAGGGAATGCTTTGCAACGGTGTAGAAGAAAGCATTATTCTGTGTGTCAGGTATGTAAGGCTCCAATTTTATTTTATTTTATTTTAAATCTCCTGCTGATCTAATGAACTGAAGACATTCCTACCAGGAGAACTGGTCATTGAGATAGTCAGGTCCCAAGCTATTTTGGAATTTTAAGATTAATATCAATATCTTAAATGGTCCTCAGTAAACAACCAGAAACAATGTAGATCTTTCAATTCAATTATAATTGATTCTGTCACCACTTATTTGCAGCATTTTGTACTATTTGTAACTCTGGGAATCTTTTCAAAAGTAATCTCATGCGGTGCCTTTTGCAGTAGTCTATACAGAATACATATCAAGGGTGAAACACGTTAAAATAAGTGCTTTAAATAAGACCAGTTCAGGAAGGTTACAGTTAGTAAATTGGATATAATTTGAAATAATGCTGTTTATCAGAGTCACAATTTGTGGATTAGAAGCACCTAAGCAGTGGTGAAATTCAATTTATTTTACTACCAGTTCTGTGGGCATGGCTTGGTGGGCGTGGCAGGGGAAGGATACTACAATTTCTCCATTTCCACCCCACTCCAAGGGAAGGATACTGCAAAATCCCCATTCCCAGCCCAGTCCAGGGAAAGGATACTGCAAAATCCCCATTTCCACCCTTCTCTGGGACCAGCCAGAGGTGGTATTTGCCGGTTCTCCAATCTACTCAAAAATTCCTACCGGTTCTCTAGAACCTGCTGGATTTCACCCCTGCGCTTAAGGATCAAGAAATATTCATGGGCTGTGTGCCTTGGGGAAGTACAATACCTAAAAAACATATTGAACTTTGATCCTAAACTCCAGTTTTCTGTTGACCAACATGACTCCTATTGACTCCATTTTGTTTAACTTTAGTATAATTTCAGTTTGTGCTCCCCCATTACAATTTACTGCAGTTTGGTAGTCACAATACTAAGTTGTTCCTTAGGATCACATGGTAATATTAATAGCTCTTATCAAAAAGCTCTGTTGATCTCCCCCCAAACCTTTATGAAATTGTTAAGAGGTCTTGGAGAAAAAGGGAATGCTGTGGGATACTACAGATTAATGGCCTGATGTCTAGCATCACCTTCTGGAGATGATAAGGTACGAAGGATAGAACCATTCAAAAACACTGCCCCATTGTCCAGGATGGTTGTGATGAAACTAGCAGAACTGCAGGTTCTATATAGGTTCTACTGCAAAAGATCTGCTAAAGCGATCAAATAAATTCTGAATCTGATTGAAAAACTGATTTAGATGGGTCAAGGTATTAATTTTGATTTTGTTGGATATATTATCCCATCCGTCAAGCAGTTTGTTGCATGGTGTAGTGTAGAGTAGGAATGACCTATCATGCTTCCCATGTCTATTGTGTTGCTTTTATGTAAACAAAAAGTTTAAGGCTGACCGTGCTAATTAGGAACAGCATTATTTCAAGCGGCTGTGAAAAATTCTATGTCCCTTTGATACAGATCTGTAGATAATGCAATTTTTTTTGCCCATGGTTCATATTTCCCTTTCTTTCCTTTTCCTGCCTCCCCCTCCCATGTCAGCAGTCAAATGATTTGATATTTGTTAATGTTTAATAAATAAACACCAAGTTATATTTTTCTACCTGGGAGAAAAGGCATACAGGGAGGAGTTACAATACATGGGCAACATGGGTAGTTATGGGTTCACCTCGTTTTTTTCGGGTGACCCCGCTCCTGCGCAAGCTGCATTGGCTGCCGGTGGTGTACCGGGTTCGCTTTAAGGTCATGATTATGATCTTTAAAGCGACCCATAGCAT
>JANHFP010002607.1:90517-101028 GCA_032468135.1 Calamaria suluensis | reverse complement strand
AGCCATTGTGTAAGAGTTTAATCGTTTTTTAATAATGTATATATGGTATTTTAGATTTATTGGCTGTACACCGCCCCAAGTCCGCAAGGAGAGGGGCGGTATATAAATTCAATAAATAAATAAATAAATAAATGTGCAAAATGCCAAATCAGATGCAGGTCTATAAAATCTAGCCATTAGGATATATTGTGCCAGTCACTAAAAATTAACAATTTCTGGTATGTAGGTGTGATGAAACATTCCATTTAAATTGGAAGACTTTAATTAAAGTCAGCTGAAAAGGTGGAATTTAGCATCCTAAGAGCAATCCTCTGTTTGTTGGGGGAAAAAAATGAAACCTGTGTTGACTTTTAGCCAATCTTTTCTTCTTTTCTTTGATCCCTGCTGTCCAAATGCTGTGTCAGGTTCATCAAGATGGAGCAGCAGGTCAGGGGAAAGGTAAGATAGACATACACAGTTATATGAAATTGTTGCAATATTTTTCTGTGCCTTCTGGAATGACAATCACATTGAAACTGCTTAGAATTCCTTACTGAGGAAGTGAAAGGCAGTGAGAAATCAAATCCTGAGAAATCGATATTTCAAACTGCTCAGCAAAAGAGAAGTTGGAAGATATTTGTGCTTTTTTGATTTCCTTTGTAATTAATTCTAAAAATGTAGCACCTAAGAAGGTATTTTAGCTAATGCAGTTCCAAATTATGTACCTGGGAAGGTAGGTTTTGCTAACATAATAGTCTCAATTTAATCACCAGTTATTGCATCAGTTCTGGATTTGGCTTTATGAAAGCATTTTACTTTAAAAGGGAAAAAAAAATCAATAAATTATGCCACATGATATTTTAGCACCTTGATGATCTTAGGAGCATTTCTATCACTACAACTTCTATTGCTTACTTCCTTGCCTAGTCTACTGTTCATCACCTGTTCCATCACCTGTTTTGTTTCTTCTCACCTTTTTCCCAGGCTATGAAGTATAGGCTACCTCCACAATAGTATATCTTAACAGAGCAACTAAAAGTCTATATACATGGTGACCAAACTAGATAGGTCAAAAACTACAGAGACAGCAATTAGACCAGTGATTGCATGATCTCTGTAGTTGCCATATGCTAAATCAACAAATATGAAAAACCACTTTTCCTTTTTTTAAAAAAATATACTTTATTGGGGTTTTTTGCATAACAGGGAAAGGGTATGTGGAAAAATAAAAACTCCATATTAGTACAACACCTTGCATTTCGAGGTTGTAATGTTCCAATATCAAATATATCATATATCAACAATATTATATCATTTTCTAAATCATATCAAAAGTTCCATTGAGCTTCAGCCGGACCATCTCTGCTCTAACAGTATACACGAATTAAATGTATACACAAATTAAACTAAATTCCATTTTTCAAAATTTCACTTTCACCTTTTACCAAGCATCAATTTTTACAATTATTTCTTATCTTGTGATCTCAGCCTTCTGGGCGAGGCGCCCCTCCCACCCCATCATCCAAGGTGGAACAGGGGACTTCCACACTCCCCCTGTCTAATGGTCTCCCATCGTCACTTCCCCCAGTAGCTCCTAGTTCTTCACCTTCCAGGAGGACAATGTGTTGTTTAAAGAAGGGTTCTGCCTCCCTTATAGTGTTTATTTTAATTCTTTTTTCCTCCCAAAACAATATTGAACCTTCTGGCATCAAGCATATGAACATTATTCCTTTAAGATACAAGTTTTTAGTTAGAAATTGGTATTTGTGCCTGGTGTCCTTTATTTTTTTGGAATCTGTTTAAGCACTGCAATTTCCTTGTCCCTCTCACTCAAGGGTTGACCCCTCTGTGTTCTCAATACTTCATCCCTTGTGGATCTGCTGAGAAATTTTACATGTATTTTCCTTGGGACATTGTGGTTTCTTGCGTAATTCGAATTAACTCTATAGATTTGATCAATGTCCCACCAAATTTGGTCTGAAAAATGTCTTTTCCCATCCATACACAGCACTAAGATAATGAACAGGACAGATACTGAACTTACCACTCAGAGGCCTTCCTTAGGGACATGGGTACTTAAGGGACATGGTAAAAACAAACACACAAACAAACCAACAAACCAACAAATAAGGAAACAAACAAACAAGATAAAACTGCCAATCAAGAAATATGTGGCTGCAAATTCAACTCTTCCGTTACCTCACTAGTTTTATATACAGTAAATGAAATCCCATGGTTGTGATAAAATTTAAGAATAACTAACAGGGTTAACATTTTATGCAAACTGGTAGTTTGCCAGGAAGATGTGATAGGAAAAAAAAAATAACTGCAAAGTGAAAGTTGGAAAGGGAAGAAAATATGAAGCTTCAGAAATAAACTAGAAGTCAAAGGAAGAGATAAACTGCTACAGTTAGACACAGTGGAGTTGGGGAGAGGATTAGAGCTAGGCATCTCAAAAAGAGGAAATGCCTTTTTCCCCATGAATTGAAACTAAATACATTGAGAGAAATATATGGCTCAGAAAGGAAGGATATATGGCAAGAAGGTAAAAGAAAGGTAGCTAGAAAGACAAATCCTCAAGATAAGGATGAAATAAAGAACAGAATGGAGAAATGTTTTTCCTCTGAATGAGAGAAGAAAGTGCATTCATAAGTAAGCAAAGAAGGAAAAAGGGAAAAGAGAGCAACCAAATTTTGTTTTCTCTTTTGCAATAAAGTATTGTGGAGAAACTAAGGCATTGACTGGCCTGGGTGGGCATCACCTGGATATTTGGATATTTGGAAATTTGGATGGCCCCAAACAAGATGTCAGCTTTGGAAGCCATATTAGGCCAGAGGCTTTCAAGCTGCCATCTTCTCATGTGTGGGAAAGTAGGAAGAGGAATGTGATAGAGGAGTTGAAATTAGGCACAATAGAATTCTTTCCATTGATCAAGGTCAGGACAAACCTGCATCTGGAGAAGGAGAGGTTGGAATGCTGTCTCGAGATGGGACGGATGGTGATTGGAGCACATGATCACCCCATGAGTGAGGGGATGGTTTGGGTGGTTTGATTTACTGAGGGGAAACCAAAACAACCAGATTCAGGTTTTCCCAAGATGTGCCAGTATACCTGCTCTAATAAATGGAACTTTAAGATAATACTTCCCTCAGACTTTTTAATTGGAAGAAGAGATTTCTGGAATGTTGACACAAAATAGCTTTCCCCAACTCATTCAAGACCCCAGAAGTTGAGTCAGATACAATAAAATAATGTGGAAATCAACCAAGCAAATATATATATATATACACACACACAAGTTTTTTCTGGGCTTCTGTAATTTGTTAGGCTAGTTGACAGCCCTGGAATCGAGAATGAATATTCAAATTGATCAATAAAAGCGCTGTCAAGGAAGAAGAGAGCCTGAAAAAAACATCATTGCTCTTCTCAACATTGCAGTCTAGTGTCATCTGTAAAGCAGATCAAATATAGTGACAGAAAGGAGGAAAAACAGATTTTGAAAACCACAGTTAAATGGAGCTATTACAGTTTAAGCAAAACAAACTGCTGAAGAAAAAAAAAAGCCTTGCTAAGATCAGAGCTGCTTTCGATATAGTCATGATCAGTATTCTGTTGCCAGCCAGCCAGTTGCCTTTAGAAACTCAGAAACAAGCCAGACTTCTACAGATCTGTTGTTTATGTCTGGCATTAAATTAGGTACTTGTTCTACTTAGTTGTCATAAATGTGACCTACTACTGGACATGTCATCCAGGAATTTAAATACCATAGAGGAAATTTTATTTCTTATCAGTTGACATTATTTCAGCATGAATGTGTCCCATGTCCTTGCTCGGGATTATTGGAATTAGGTAAAATCCATAAAGGATGAGAACAAAGTAGGGTTTTGAAAATCCAAGGAATTAGATACTAGGTTCAAGTGTTTATATTTATTTTTATAAAGTCATCTCTAGATCTCTATTGCTATCTCATGCTGGAAATAATCATTAATAGGGTTTAAGAGTTCTCAGAAACCATGCAAAAAATATAAAACTATATTGAAAAGAAAACTCTGTTTCTTTCAGCATTTGGTTAATCAAATGTCAGGATTCATTGGGAATTTTCATTTGTTATTTTTATATCTGACTGCAATCTAAGTTATTTCCCAGTGTGTATATACACACACAGAGAGAGAAGCATACTGTGATATGAATTTCTCCTGTTTCCTCTTTGCATACAATATTGCCATATATAAGTACATTTGTGTTTGTTGTTTTCTATGGGTGAAGTTTTCATTCTATGGGTGAAGTTTTCATTCTATGGGAAGTTTTCAATAATTGAAGTATACAGTTTTAATTCAAAATAGATTTAAACACTAGTTTACAATTATATCATTGAACCACAAAATATTCAGTAAAAAAAAGCAAAAAAAGGGTGTGTACAGTAACAATGGGGAAAATATAAAACAAAAATATTGGTCCAATGGCAACTTTGATATAGTTACTTACAAATACCCAGACAAACTGTTGTTTAAATAAAGTCCAGGCTATACTTTATGCAAAACTCCATTTCCACCCCACTCTGGGGCCAGCCCAGATATTTGCCGGTTCTCCAAACTATTCAAAATTTCTGCTACCAGTTCTCCAGAGCCTGTGAGAACCAGCTGGATTTCACCACTGGATTGAAGTATGTTTGAGCTTTGAAGTAACTCAAAGTTTTTCTATTAGTACTGTTGGAGATGGCTTGTAGATTATTATTGCTGCTGAAGTCATTTTCAGTTTTGAGTCAGGGAAGGTCAAGCCTGGCATGAGGAAATCAAGGGAAATATCACACCATTTCAAATGTGTGAGGTTAAAAGTCAATCTCTTCTAGTGAACAACTGAAGGTTCTTCACATCCTTCATCCCTCCCCACATTCAATTTAAGACTATGCTTAACACCAAACTCCTAGCTTTGTAATATTGTCCTCAAATCCTTGCAAAACCTGTTATTAATCACAAGCATTTTCCACATAGTCTGCAGGACACACAAAACCAACATCAAGCTGAAAAGAACTCTGTCATCTTGAATGGCCATTAAAAGTGCCTCCTAGCTGCCTCTCTGGTTTCAGTTCATTTTTAAAAATGATGTATTTTTGGGGAAAGAAGCAATGTAAGTACCTTAGACAAAGGCCTACTAAAAGCCCTTTCATTGAATGCACTCTATGAGGCTATTTATTGTGATGAAAACCACAGTTTGCTCTTTAACAATGAATCTTTGTAGAACAATGCTTTTCTTAAAATTTAAGAAAGAACTGAATTCTGGGATGACTTCAAAAGCTTCAGAAGATAAAAGTTCAAAAGATTCAGCAAATAGAAAGCCATGCACAAATTCTCTTAGTTAATACTCATATTTAAACAACATGACACCAAAGTCGGAAAGCAAAAAATTCCTGTTGTTAGTTTAGTGAAAGTCACTTCAAAAATATTTAACTTGATTTTAGTGCTACATCAGGTGATAGTCATCAATATGTCCTTGATACCATGAAAAACTGCAATGTTTAACTCCAAGCACATTAAGGAAGTTTCTCTAGTTACACAACCTGTCTTCCACTAGTGAGGAAGAGGACTAATAGTTGCTTTTAGGATGCTACAATGTTTTAATAAGGATAATGTAGAATAAATGTTCATGCTTTACTCTGATGAAAATTCAACATAAGAATGGCATGTCCCACTCACTTCCAAGACTGAAATAAAATGATTAAAACGTGGCACTTTTCAATGTTTCTAACATTGCTCATTTCAAAGAAAAAAAATCATTGTCTTTTCATTCTTTGAAATGTCACATACCCACTCACACAACACACAGAGAGAAACATTTAATAATTTTCTCTTTACACAATTCAAAATTGTCGTCATTTCTATTTCAAATTCTTATGTGAGTTACACTGACCCAATCATAAATGCTGGGGTCTTTGTACTTTGTCAAGCTGTTTAATTTTCTTTCATTGTTGATTTGCAAACGGAGATAGTTAGAAATCTGTTTTTCTTTCTTCTATGTTAGGATTTCAATCTGGAACTTCTCAGCTTCCTCTTCCTTTTTCCTTATACTTCTGGTGAGCCATGTCAAATTTCCTTTAAATCCTTGCAGCTTCTGAGAAGTAACTTCCTTCATAAATCTTTCATTATCTTCCAGTTGTAAACATTTTGGAAAAAAACCTACTTTTTCTAATTCTAAATACCACAAAAGCCTTTACTTTGTACTATGTGACAAAATATCATATATAATTTAAATAGACAAGATTAAGAAAAAAAAGATATTTTGTCTCAGCATACAGGTAAATTAGCATACCCTTTGTAATGTGAATTCATATTCAATTGTAATAAATCTCTGTAATTCTAAACCAAGTGATGAGGTGAGAATATTTATAAAAGGTCTTTATTCAGTACTATTGTTAAATTTAATAAAACTGTCATGTATAATATTTGTTACTTTGAAGACTAAATTATGAGATCTGGCAGCTTATTCATTTACAACTTCTGTGTTAACAAATACCGGATGTCTGTAGATGGAATATACAGACTATAGCTAGAGGAAGAGTAACACATGTTGTACAATAGTGGATTTACATACAAATCCGTGGCACAGATGACAAAAACCAAGTTTAAGGAGGTATTCTTGGCTGTTAAGTAGATTTGGAAGATCTCTCTCATTTATTACATTACCCTGTGTACACAATGGAGAATGGGGTCCTTTGTTCAAAGACTACTTTGTAAAGAATGGCACCAACATTTGGTTGTTATTACTGTTCTTCCATTGTTGACTGCAGTGATATAGGGGAAAATAAGCCATGCTTGGTTATATTGGAGAGAATCAACTGAGGCTTTGAATGACAACCCAATCATTTATCTGGCAATTCCTACAGAAAAGATAAAAGTGTAAGCCATCCTTAGAGTGGGCATTTTTGTTTTTTTCTGCAGTTGAATGTAATGGAGGAAAAAATGGGGAAAGAATCAAGATAAATAAAACTGACTAGATTTATTAGCTCATGTTGTATATAAATACAGCAATAAATCTACAAATTGTTTAATTAATCACACACTTTCATACTGTCCTGATCAGCAGAAAAGCACAATGTGATGGCTCATTGGCCTTAGAGGACTACTACAGTTTTAGTAATTATTACCAACTAGGGTAGGATTCACACACAACATGAAGCCTGTGATTTTTCACTAGACCTTTAGGCACATTGGTAGCTAGATCAACATATTATGTGTAACCAAAACCTGACAAACTATTTTAGGACTTTAGGGATGTGTCCTTCCAGTATATCTGCATAATCACCTTACCATCTTTTATAAGGTATATACAAGCTATTTGAAGGTTGATAATGATGGCAACAGATCTTTGTCTTGCCATTTCTTTAGAAATGAAGCATTATAGTACTTCCTGCTGATGGATGTGCTAAATATTTAGTCTTGCTATAATCATTCTTAACTCTTTCAAACAAATGTGAAAACACACATGGAAAATAGTTACAAGAAGAATTTTGAAAATTATTCATACTGATACAAAATCTTAGTTCAATTCAAGCAAAGTTGTAATTCCTCATAAAATAAATTACAAGAAAAAAGTGACACAAAAGAAAATTTAAAAGCAGTTCATTCAACTGAATTGTTTGTGATACTGGTAATTCTGGAAAGTAGCATCTGCTAACACAGCCATCTTGATAGTAACATACTGATCCTTCATTTACTACAGCAAAATTAATCTGTAAATCTAAGGGTGATGCAAAAAGTCTTCTTACCCACTCTCTGCTCTAGCATTCCCAGATGGTAAAAATATAGGAAGAATTTCATGTTTTTCTTTAACATCAGCTGAACTTCCTTGAAATCATAACTTGAAATGATCCTTGGCAGTAGCAGTGCATATGTTTTTGTTTGTGTGTGTGTTGTAGTAGTAGTGCCATGTTTTCCCAAAAATAAGACTCTGTCTTATATATTTTTAACACTGAAATAAGTGCTTGGCCTTATTGCTATGTGTTCAAAAGCCCGATTGGGCTTATTACCAGGGGATGTCTTATTTTGGGGAAAACAGGGTAGTAATAGTAGTAGTATAAGAAACCTGTACATTTGTCATTGCTTGTGTTAATGGCTGACAGCACTGAAGCTCTATCTGATGAGTCAAAAACTGTTAATACCATTTTCTCCTCCATGTAAGCATGACCTTGGAATTACAAGCCCCGATTCCCGCACATTACTGATGCTGTTTAAAGTGACAAAGTTCCAGTACAGAAAAACCTGCACACATATATCACCTACTGTATGCATTTCTATTCTCATGCGTCAGGATCTTGCATTATAGCAGTTTCTTTCCCGCAAACATTCACAATGAATGCACAAAAGTCTACAGGGAATCCAATATTATCAGAGCATTCAGGGGGATCTGTAGGAAAGCTAACATTAGAAGAAAACTCCTGCGGTGAGCACTGCATATTCATCATGCTTATGTAGGTCTAGAGTAACATTCTGATGGGGTTTCTGGAAAGAACAAGGCCAATGTAAGGTGTATTAAGAAGTCTACATTAGCACAAAGGCTAAAAGTTTTGTGTCTCTTTTTAGCTGATGTGGTCTTTGTACTCTGATGGGAATTTAAGTGAGTGTGATTGGATGCCTTGGGGAGGGATGAGAGATGCAAAATAAATTATAGGGGCAAACAAACACAAATCCCAAAGGCTGACTCCCCCCTCCCAAATAAACCCACATTTATATAATTTATAGGCTAAATAGAATAAACATGAAGGGTTTAGAAAAATAAATAAACTGATCATTCCAAAAGAATGCAGTTGGAGTTAAGAGGTATTGAGCAGGTATAAGATCCCTGGATCACCTGAATCATCTAACTCCTGGGTATGTGTTAAATTTTTGTCCACTGCCCTTTTTATTTTGGAATAATTTTCTGGTGTATCAAGAACTCTTGATAGTTAGGGAGTACAGAATTCTGTCTTCACATATAGAGCTGCCTCTTTGAAGTCTGTAGCAAAATATTCCTCAGTAATAAGACATGCTGATAATTTTCCTGTGGTTGAGATAAGGATAATATCTTCCATAAAGTAAGCAGCAAGGACACTAGGCTCATTTAGGAAAGATAGTATGACATGTAGCTTTCACATTTTCAATGGTTTATTTTATAAAGTTAATCTGCATAATTAAATCCATTCTCTTTGCAAATAAGCTTTTGTTTCAGGCACATTAACCACAGCATGATAGCTTGCAAGGAAATCAAAGTCTGAAACTAGAACAAGGTTCCCTCTTTTAAAGACATGTAGCCATCAATTCCACACTTACATGAACACTGGAATTCATTTGTACATAATGAATAGAGTCATAGTGGAAAACTATTAAAATGCATTAAATCACTCATGTCTTTGATTTAACATCTGTCTGAAGCCTAACTTCAGAATTAAATAATTTATCATAAAATTGCATAAAAGCCCATGTAATGTAGCTATTAATGAAACATTAATTCAAAATTAATACAAAGGAAGTTTTTGTCTAGCCCTGTTTCACTATCCATTTAGTGGATTGGCTAAAGTCATTTAAAAAATATTAAAATGTTTAAAAGTATCACTCTGCTGTTTTAGAAGTTTAGATCCATAAGTCTACCTTTCTTCATCAATTGTTTCTTTTCAGATCTTCTTTCCACAGAGTAATATTTTTTCAGCATTAAAAAAAACCTTTTTAAAAAAATAGAGGGGCAATTCACATATGTATGCTGAAACGTTGAAAATGACTTTCATGCATTTTTTATTTTTATTAGGAAGTATATATCTTTGGACAAACTCTATCTAAATGTAAACATGTCAAAGCACACCAGAACTGCAAAATAGCTTTTGAAAATAATAACCGTCTAATTCTGCTTATCTCAGTCCTAGCAGACAATGGCAAGAAAGTACAGTATAATGATGAATGTAGGAAGTGGCAGTGGATAACAGAACAGAATTTAGAGTCAGTGCTCCATTTCATTTAATGGCAGTTCAAAATTACAGATCTAAGCACCATTCCTATAATGGTACTGGGGAAAAAATGTCTTAGGATCATTTTTCACACTCATGACCATTGTTCACACTCATGACCATTCACACTCAGGACCATCTACATGATCCTGTGATCAAAATTCAGATGTTTGGTAACCAACTCATAGTTATCATGATTGAAATGTCCGGGGGTCCTTTTGCAGCTTCTGTCAATTCAAAGGGAGTAGTCCAATTCCCTTAACAACCATATTATTAACCTTAACAACTGCAGTGATTCACTTAACAAGTGTGGCAAGAAAGGTCATAAAATGGAGCTAAACTCACTTAGCAATTGTGTCGCTTAGCAATGGAAATGTTGGGCTTAATTGTGGCCGTAAGTCAAGGACTGCCTGTGCATACTTTTTAAAGCAACAGTTCAATATACATCTGCTGCAGGATCATGTCTTGAAACACCCCAACACAAAAGCACAGTGCTGAACATTTTCCTTTCTTAACTGTCAGTCAAGTGGCTAGCAATGAAATATTGTAAACCATCTTCTTT
>JANHFP010002603.1:0-14855 GCA_032468135.1 Calamaria suluensis | reverse complement strand
TTAACATGCTGGTGTTAACCTTTGAAGATTACATAACCAATGAGGTTAGGACCTAACTATCTGACAGGCTGCTTCTCATGCCATGATTTACTCTGGTTGCTTAGATCAAGACTGGAGGCCCACTTGAAAAATGATTTCCTGCCAAAATCTTGCTTCTAATACAAAGAAAAGGATTGTCTCATGTATATTCTGATCTATGAAATGCTGTCCACGTGGCCTCTTTTCTCCCAGGATTTAGGAAGCTGACACCATATCCAGTTCTGTTGCTAAGTTATTAATTGTTAGACATTGAATTGTTAGACTTAGACATGATATTTTAATGGTCTTAATTTTTTATTTTAATTGGACTGAGTTTATTATCATATTTTGTATATGATATACATCTTAAATAACTACGTAAACAGAAACTAGACTAAATGTTTAATTAACAAATTATAAATATTGGCATACAATATTAGGAACATAGCAGATCTTGAGAAAGAGCAACTCTGAGCCTTTCCATAATTGCAGATGTGTTTTTTAGAGGTTGTGTTGCATAAATTCATATTCTCTTTAAAAGCTAAGGAGTGAAATCTTGATTTTTCTGGGAGGTATGTGCTCTCATCTCAACTCTGATTGGCTTGTTTCTGTGTACATAGCCCTCAAAGAGTACCAACAATTTTGGAAAACAATTTGTAAAAGATTATTAAAATGAGAATTACCCATTGGGAAACTTTGGGTCAGATTAAAATAAAGGCAGATTGGTTTTACTAATGAATGGCATTTTATCCCACCCCTCCCCCGCCTTTTCTGCTTTTTTCTTTTCTTTTTTTTATCAGCAATGGTTTCATTAAACAAAGTGCTTTTAGTTTGGTTTAAGGCAGATTGTTACCCTGAAAAGCTGGTGATTAATCAACTGGGCCGATAGCTTCTCTTTTTACACTTGGTATATACAGTAAATGCTGAAAGAGGCTTCAAAAATTGTTGGACTCTGGAACAACTGTAGACAAATTTGGTGGCATCCTGGAAACTGGAAATGCTATTAATATAACTGAGACTGGAGGCTGCCCTTACCGATCAGAAATTGCAGGGAACGTCCATTTGCAAGCAGACGACTCCAGAGTCAGGATAACCATATAATACAAATGGTCAGTCATCTTCCTGGGATAGGTAGTAGCAATTCAACTGGGGGATTGTTGTTTTGTAATCCTATAAACCAGAGGGGCTTGTGTAGGAAAATGTAGGAAATCTACAAAGAGCGAGGAGACAATTCTTAAATGTTTACTTTCTTGTTAAGCCTTAATAGGATTTGTAACAGGGGAAGAGGGAATGCTAAGAGCAGAAGGATAAATGTTTCCAGATAGGAGACCAAGACAATCTGGTTGCACAAAAAGCTCAGCAAAAATCTAAAAATAAAAAAAAATGTCACACATGATGAAAAGAAAAAAAATGAAAAGAAAAAAGACAGATCATCAAGATCCATCAAATAGTCCAAATGTATAGATTTGGTGATGGAAAAGCTAAAGTTCAGCATGAACAGAGGTTACAGATGGATTGTACCTGTTCAAAACTGAAGGAAGGAAAGAGGAAACTGCATACCATCTGATTAGTAAAAATGGCAAACTGTAAGAAATAATAAGACAAATCCTACTTTGGTTCAGTATTCTCTAGGAAGAGGAGATGCATTCTACCAGGCAATTATGTGTGAGTTCAAGTCTCAGGGCTGTCTAAAAAAAGGTTGTTCATAGTCTGGATGAATCTGCAAGCATCTTAAATACACTCCACCAATTACTAGAAATCAGCCAAGGTTTTCAAGAACAAGTCTTGCTAGTCTTTCTTTATCTCATTTTGTGAAAGGATAATTTCCTTCACAGATTATAGAAGTGCTTTCAAATTATATTTTGGCTTATGAAAAACATTTGAAAAAGACTGCCTGTCATGCTGATCATCAAACTTGTTAATTATGGGCTGGATGACATATCTGTTAGATGAATCTACAGTTAATGATGCTTGAAAACCATAGTAAAGAGTGCTAATGTTTTACTTTGGTTGCCAAAGTCAATGGTCTGTCATCAAACTGGAGTGAGATATCAATGGAGATGCCCCTGGCCTGGTACTCACTAATAACTTAGATAAAGAAGTGGAAGGAATGTTACTGAATTTGTAAATGGCACCAATTGAAGGGATAGCTAATAACCTAGTAGAATGTATTAAATTGCATAACATTGACTAGGTCTGCAATATTATTGTTATTGTTACATCATTATCACCATCATTTTAACAGCTGTGGGAGGGGAGATTTTTGACAAGGCGCACATATTCCTTCCAGCAGGATTCCTCCCCAATCCCCCTTCAAGAAGGCAGCATGTTGGCTGACCTCATTCCAGAGGCACAGCAAGAATTAAGCTGCTGAGGCAGCAGTTTTTCCAATCAGCTGGGAAACAAGAGAAAAAGCTCATTGCCGCTGGCCTGGGGAATAGTCTCTGTAAAAGGATATTGGAATCATGGATGATCACAAATGGAATGCATATGTGTCAAAAATGAGGAACGGACTTAACGATGGTACCCTCCTTGATGATGTTTAGGAAGGCAGTCAAAATAGTTTTATTTCTGCAGAATTAATGTGCAATATTGTGATTATTCCGGGGTTTTAAACATATTGATTGATTATTGACTGGATTTGCACTGTGATTTCTGATTTTATGTGGGCTCTTGTAATCCACTAAAGTTCATATGGAGTCATATGTGGATGGATGAATGGATTTTAGACTGCATCAGTATTCAGTTTCCAAATCATAGAAAGTCATAGTTTCACTATGTTCTGCATTAATCAGACTACTCTTGTGTCCAGTTCCAGAGATTTGAAGAAAGATTCAGAGAAACTAATAACAGTCATAAAAAAGGGCAAGTAGAATAATCAGCAGACTAGAAATTGTGTTTTATACTGACAGATTGTAGGAACTGAGTATTGTTAATCTTGAAGGGAAGTCAAGTGGGCAGAGGGATATTGTAACTGTAGTTTTCCAGTATCTGAAAATGGCCATAGGTTAAGATTTAAAAGATATCTTCATTCTGTGCACAAAATATCAAGATCTATTTTCAGTTGTGTTGGTGAGCAAGACATGGAATCATGATCTTAAGTAAAGGGAGGACATATTTTATATTGATGTGAAGAAAGAAATCCTTGACTGTAAGAGCAGCCTGAGAGCTAAATTAATTGTTCAGGTTGGTGGTAAATTTTACTTTGTTGAATCTCTTCAAGCAGACACTGACATCTGTTGAAAGTGTCTTAATTTGATTCCTGAACTGATCTGGAATGGACTTGATGTCCTAAATTGTCTCTTCCAAATTTATAATTCTGTTGAACAGGAAAAATTATTACAGAATTCTTATGAGGTTTAAGATCATGGGATGCTTTGGAAGCAAAATTGTTTGAGGAACAACTTTCTCCAATATTTATGTAGGACTAAATCTGTACTATGAAGAAGTTAGTATTTTATGTATATATACATTTATGTATATATGTATGAGTCAGAGGTGGGTTTCAGCAAGTTCTGACCAGTTCTGCAGAACCGGTAGCAGAAATTTTGAGTAGTTCAGAGAACTGGTAAATACTACTTCTGACTGGCCCCACCAACATCTATTCTCTGCCTCCTGAGTCCCAACTGATTTAGAGGAAATGGAGATTTTGCAGTATATTTCCCCTGGATTGGGGAGGGAATGGAGACAGTATCCTTCCCCTGCCTTGCCCACCAAGCCACACCCACCAAGCCATGCCACACCCACAAAAGCAGTAGTAAAAAACAACAACCCACCACTGGTATGTGTGCATGTATGTAAGTAGTGGAGAAGGTAAGCATATGCTCATTAATGTGCACCTTTCATATCATGAAGAGGCTATGTGCAATTTCTCTGCTTTCTGAAGTCATACCTATGTTTCACTGTCTTTTTCCTCCTTATTTTTCCAGATTTGTGGTTATATGCACAGAATATATATTTATAGCTTAGCTCGTTAAGATTTATAAGATGACTTCATTATCCAATCAATTAATATGCCTATGCTGTACACAATTTTAATGTGTCATGATACAGAGTTTCCTTATCTGGTGCTTGCTAGGTCTGTTAGCTACAACTTCCTCCATGCTCAGTTCTACTGGATAAAGGTTATAATAGTTGTGGTTCAACAGGACTGGTGGACACCAGGCAGGTAAAGGATCTGCGCAATAGTGAGTGATCTGTGACATCCAGCTCTTATTAAATGTTCATTTTCATCATCTCTCAAAATCATAATCTTGTCCATCATTCTTAAACTAAAATCTCATCAGCCTCTCAGAAGGACTGATGAGATTTTAGCTCACCAACTATTGACAAGGTACGATTTGCTCATTCTGTGTAGAGGGATAACTAGCAACCCCCTTTTAAGAAAGTAGAAGCTGACATTAACATTACAGAAACATTTAGAGTGCTCAGAAGCAATTGAAGTGGCAAAACTAAAGTAGTGCTGTCAGATTACAAAGAAAGGCATATGTAGGCAAGGTTTATAGAAATACAAATAGCCAGAAAAATCACAAAGAAACATAGTTTGATATGATGCGAACATGCTGAATCCTTGAGTTCATATCACACAAATATATTGCAAAGGTTTGATTTTGGCTATAGGCATTGTACATATAACAATAGCACTTAGACTTATATACCGCTTCACTATGCTTTACAGCCTTCTCTAAACAGTTTACAGAGTCAGCATATTGCCCCCAACAATCTGGGTCCTCATTTTACTGACCTCAGATGAATGGATGGCTGAATCAACCTTGAGCGTGCTGAGATTTGAACTGACAAAATTGCAGGCAGCCCATAGGCAGCAGAAGTAGCCTGCATTCTAATCACTGCACCACCAAGGTTCACCATGGTATTGCAAACACAATAGCAAGATTTGAAAGGTTCACCATGGTATTGCAAACACAATAGCAAGATTTGAAAGTGATGGTTTATCACACACAGGAGTGATACAATCCCATTCAATTGTGTCTTGATGAACTATCGATAAGTAGGTTATATAATTCAACTCTAGTGGGATTGGGAGTAGATTGGGGAGTAGAATGACCTGGCAGACTTTCTGAATAGAACATTCATCAAGGTGTTGTTAAGGGTTTCGTTTATACTAATGAAACTTCTATCTTGAGTTCTGGAAAAAAGCTCTTCCTTTGAGGACTATCTATATAGTCCTCAATTTATGACCTCAGCAAGTTGGCCACAGAAAAGCCTGTGAACAGAGTATCTAAATTCTTATAGCATATTCTAATATTTACATATCAAATTTGGTAGTTGCAATGTTTGGTCCCCTTTATTATATTGCCCTTAGCATATGTTTGTCTACTATCCTGTTTCCCCACAAATAAGACATCCCCCAATAAGCCCAATTGGGCTTTTGAGCGCATGGCAATAAGGCCAAGTGCTTATTTCAGGGTTCAAAAAATATAAGACAGGGTCTTATTTTCAGGGAAACAAGGTTCTCATTCAAAAAAATATTGCATTTATATTGACCATACAAAGAGAAGTTAAGCCAAACTCATGCCAGTCATTTTTTATGAACACACATCAAAAATTCAAAAATTCATATAAATTCCTGAATCAATTATCTTTACAGAATAGTTCTTCCTAGCCACCTCATTTTATTCTTTTGCAAATGATTTATAATATTCAATCACAATACTTCAGAGATTAACATTTTCAAATAATATATTTTATTTTATTAATCAATGTCCAATTAAAAAGCATTAAAAATTTAACAGAGACATCATTGTGTTTCAAGTGGACTTTTTGCTATACAACCTGTTTAGGATAAATTTTCAACTTACTTTAAAATTATAGTTCAGTATATATATAGAATGGAGGAAACGTAGAGTTTCTTAGCAGGTGCATTACCAAGTGTCTTTCAGTTGGAAAACATATTAGTGAAAGGAAAATTTTAGACCCTTCCTTGTTTCTTTGTTTTGGATTTCTTCATAGTAAGGTACTCACCCGCTTTAAGCCGCTTTAAGCCTCTTTCTTTTCTATAATTTGTGCCTGATCATCAAATAAAGACATTCAAGAAATATGTACTATAATCACCATAATGTAGATCTAGGCAGGGATGAAATGTAAAATTTGCTGCTACCAGTTCTGTGGGTGTGGCTTGGTGGTGGACAGGTCATGTGACTGGGTGGGTGTGGCCAATTTTTGCTCTTTTAAATAATTTTTACTACTTATTCTCTGGAATAGTTAGTAAAATGCTTTTAAAAGGTTAAAAAAATGTGCCGACTATCATGCAGATGGGGCCAAGGATTTTTTCTTGCCGCCATCGCTACCGGATTGGCCGAACCGGGCCGAACCAGGAGCATTTTAACCCTGGATCTAGGGCTCATATCTTGAATGATCAATTAGTCTTCTCTATCCCTGCATTTTTCTGTGATGTAGGCTTCCCACATTGGATCTATTTTATTTTATTTTATTTTTGAAAAAAAGTTTTATTGTAAAAGTTTTGAATACAGAAAAAAAATTTTTTTTAGTTTGCATATATATAATATCACATCTTTTCAAATGTCTTATAAGGTATAATTTTTTGCTTTATATAAAGGTTAGGGTAAATGGATAATAAAATGTTTAAATCAGCAGTGTGAGAGTATGTTTCAATTCAAAATATATATATATATAAATCTTAAAATATCATATCATTTTCTACTATACTACTGACCCAGTACATATCTTCATAAATGACTTAAATGAGGGGATAGAAGGGGAACTCATCAAATTTGCAGATGACATTAAGCTGGCAGGAATAGCCAACACCCCAGAAGAGAAGCTCAGGATCCAAAAAGATCTTGACAGACTTGAACAATAGGTCCGATCCAACAACATGAAATTTAGTGTGGAGAAAAGCAGGGTTTTAGATCTAGGCAGGAAAACCAAATGTACAGGGACAGGTTAGGCAAAACCTGGCTCAAAAACAGTAACTTGGTGTCATAATGATCACTTAAACATGAGCAGGCAGTTTGTGGCAGCAACCAATACAATATTTGGTTCTAAAAACAGAGGCATAGAATCAAAATCACATGAAGTATTAATACGGCTTTATAAATCCTTAGTAAGACCACACCTGGAATACTGCATTCATTTTTGTCAAATTACAAAAAATAACATGTTGAGACTTTCGAAAAGTGCAAAGAAGAGCAACTAAGATGATTAAGGGCCTGGAGACAAAAAGATATGAAAAACAATTACAGGAATTGGGCATCGCCAGTCTAGAGAAAAGAAAAACCAGGGGTGATATGACAGCAGTATTCCAGTATTTAAGGGGCTGCCACAAAGAAAAGGGGGTCAACTTATTTTCCAAAGCACCAAAAGACAAGACAAGAAACAATGGATGAAAACTAATCAAAGGAAAGAGGCAACCTGAAATTGAGAAGAAACTTCCTAAATAGTGAGGACAATTACCCGGTGGAACAGCATGCCTTCAGAAGTTGTAGGTGCTTCATCACTGGAGATTTTAAAGAAAAAAACTGGACAGCCACCTATCTGAAATGGTATATGGACGGTTGCTTGAGCAGGGAGTTGGACTAGAAGTCCTCCAAGGTTCCTTCCAGCTCTATTCTGATTGATTGACGGAAGATTGTTAAATAGGGCAAAACTCACTTAACAATAGCAGATATTGAGGGGGAGAAAGGTAAATGATTTTTCCATAAATACTTATGCCCTACTTGGAAGAGGACATGCTTCCCTTCTATGGTTGACTTTCCTGCTTGAGACAGGAGCTTGGCCAGAACATACGGCTGTGTGAATCATCTAGGAAGGTTATCTTCCAGGCAAGAATGGAAATAAGAGAAATCCCATATGAGCCACAAATAAAAAGAGAAAAAAGCGAGACACCAAACAAGCTAAAAAAAACCCAAAAAACAAAACCCCAAGCTAAGAGCAGCCCCCCAAAAAATCAGAGATAACTGAAGGCTACTTGCATCCATAAATGCGGCCTTGACCTAGTTTACCTTCTAGTGATATTGAGGCAAAAAAGTTTTCTTAACTCTAGAATGCAGGTGTCAAACTTGATTGTGACATATTGCAACATTTTTTTGCCTTTGCTGGGGTGGCCGTGGCCTACATGTGATGTGTCCGGCCCACGGGCTGCCAGTTTGACACCCCTGCTGCTCTGCAGAAAAAAGAGGAATTTGCAGTAGAAAATCTTCCTCCCAGCAAATTCCTTCCATTTCAAACCCGAGAATAGCAAATGTGCCCCATTTGTAGTGGAAAATATTGAGACAATACAATTCAGGGACATCACTTGAGCAGATAACAAAATGTGGGCTTAGCAAGGGAGGAGTAAGAATTTTTCTTATTAGTTGTCATTCAGGATTTTAGCATCCAGAAGTCATCTGGACAGAACGTTAAACACCTAATGTTTTCAGCTATTATAATGGAAAATGGGGATAACAACACCCAGGAAGATTCTCTTGACTGACACAAGAGTGGCAGCTGTGAGGAAAATGAGAACAACCTGGCTCTCCCCCCACCTTCCAAGTTGGAGTTTCTCAGCCACAGTTACTTCCACAGCTGGAAAACACAGCAGACACAGCTGTTCCTCTAAGGAAGTGAGGTGTAATTCCAGGAAATGTTTATTTTTCTGGTGTCTGGTATAATGGGGGTTAAAGTTACTTTCCCAAAGGAGGTTTTATAGAAGTGCTTTTTATGTAAAGTTTTTTCATATAAAGTTTTATAGAAGAAGAATATTTCAGTATGTGATGAACCCTCAAGGGAGAAGATAGAAAAAAAAGCAACCAAATGTAATTCTACTGTTATTTTTTTCTCCTGTATTTTTACTTTCACCAATGAAGACGCTTCAGAGAAAATTATTATTACCTTCGGAAGTGCCAAATGGTGGATCAACTCTGATATAAGCAAAGAATATGGCTTCAATCTTTTTTTAAGAGATTCAGTAGGAAATAAATTATCAGCAGAGAGAGCTATTGGTGAGAGCAAACTGTGGAGTGAAATGGTTTATTTGTTATCCAGGTTCTTCTAGATGAGTCTGAACACAATGCTTGCATGAATAAAGTCAGCGCTGGGATCGGCTGCATCCCAGCATGTCTTATAGCTATAGTGACTCTGCCCAATAACCATATTTAAACTTCCTGCAGTTCAGTTGTAGCTGATGACATCATCTGCTGGCGCCACTACGGATTCAAACTGCTGAACTGCCGATCTTTCAATTGACAAGCTCAGTATCTTAGCTACTGAGCCACCATGTCCCTCTACAATTACCTTACAATTACCTTATTGAGAAATAGTAGAGTTTATTAACTATATAGTGAGCTGTAGTGTACTGTACTGTACTGAAGAATACTGTGTACTTCATTCTGCCAAAGACCCTGTGGAAAGATTTGTGGAAAGATAATGTGAAGGGTTTTGTGTAATCTTGAGGAACAACAACTTGACTGCTCTCAACCTTTGTTTCTGGATATGTGCAGTATGTGAACCCCCTCAGTGTGGTTTGTAAATCAAAATTTATGGCCCAACATACTGCATTAATCCAACTAATCACAGTTTACCAAGCTACTCATAGTTAAGCCATGTTTGGACCCAGCAAATACATCCATCTTATTTTCCATGACAGCCTGGAAGTAATATCTGAGGAAAATTTCCAGGGGGATTAAGCAATCTTATTTATCATGTTTTGATAGCAGTAATTTTTGATGGTAGCTGTTGTTTTACAAAGTGAAAGGGATATTAATTGAATTAACTGAATTACTGGGACCCCCCTTTTGTGCCACAATGGAAAGTCAAGCTTTCCAATTGATAAAGCTTTAGAAGAGGGCTGTCAAACTCCAGCCCTGTCAGCCAAATGTGTCATGTGCTGGCCATGTCCATGCCCGGTTTAGTGAAGGGGAGTAAAGTCCCAATACATCATGTGACACTGCCATGATGATGTGAGTTTGACAACCCTGCTTTAAAAGGTAAATTGCAAAGCTATCTCATGAGTAGTGTTGTTGAAGAACCAAATCTAATGCCACAGATTCTTCAGCACCTATGACCATAAGCAGGCAGTACAGTACAGATGAAGAGTTAAGGATATACTCCAGTGTCTTTTTTATTATTTCATCTGTTCTTTGTCAATGAGACTGTTCATTCCTATTTTCTTTCCTGACGCATATGTGTAGAGAGTACATGTACCTTGATTCTTCTCCTGGTAGGATACAGCTGGTTAGGTGCTAAGTTTTGCCAGTAATGTATTAGCTGTGGTTAAATGTCCTTTCTCTTATAGCTATAGATTGTCTGCTTCACTAACAATTGTTTAGGTCAGTTTCCTGCTTTCAGGAATACTCAAAGGTAGAAAGATTCAACCTACAGCCTGCGGTCAGGATGATTCTGATATTTTGTGGCTCAAATCCATTTTCCTCTTTCATAATAAAATCAGTTTAGTAAAGAGACATGTATGAAGGGAGAAAGTTAATGTCCTGTAGCAAATTACCATACAGTGAGTAATTACATAGAAGTGTTTTGTGTATACAGGTAGTCCTTGTCTTACAACAGTTTGTTTAATGACTGTTCAAAGTTACAACGGTGCTGAAAAAAATGACTTACGACCATTATTCAGTTAGGACTGTGACACCATCCCCACAGTCCCTTGATTAAAATTCAGATGCTTGGCAACGGACTCATATTTATGATGGTTGCAGTATCCAGAATTATGTGATCACATTTTGCAAACTAATTTATCCACTGCAGTGATTCCCTTAACAACTGTGGCAAGAAAGGTTGCAACATGGGGCAAATTTCACTTAACACCTGTCTTGCTTAACAACAGAAATGTTGGGCTCTATTGTAGTTGTAAGTCGAGGACTACCTGTATTAGAATGACTAAATGAAGTGGTTGACTGTAACATCGTTTTTCTAATAATTATTTATGCCACACCATAATTTATTTGCCAACCCAATACTTATTAGATGTGCACTGAACTATCACACCATTCAATGTGGCCGCTATAATTCTACATGAAAAGCATTCTATATGTAAAAGGTAATATGTGCTAGTCGTTTCCAACTCTAGGGGACGGTGCTCATCTCCATTTCAAAGCCGAAAAGCCAACACTGTCTGAAGACGTCTCCGTGGTCATGTGGCTGGCATGACTAAAAGCCAAAGGCACACGGAACACTGTTACCTTCCCACCAAAGGTGGTCCCTATTTTTTCTACTTGTATTTTTATGTGCTTTCGAAACTTCTAGGTTGGCAGGAACTGGGACAAGTAATGGGAGCTCATCCCGTTATGCGGCACTAGGGATTCAAACCACTGAACTGCCAACCTTCTGATCGACAAGCTCAGCTGTCTTACCCGCTGAGCCACTGCATCCCCCTAACATCTTGTATAGCTTCTCTCAAAAGTAGGGAGTGTCCTTTATTTACACCCAGAAAATGGATAAACTCACTGTCCTAGCACTTGGTGTTATTGTGGGGCACAAATAGAATTGGAAATGAAGTGGCCAAATTCTTATAAAGCAACTTTAAAATCACCCCACATCTTCCTAAGGTTTAGATGTATTTCAAAGGGCACTTGTGTTATAAATGGTATTCTTCCTCTCTCCAATCTTGCAATGCACAGAAGTGTCAGAACTCTATTTAAATCCCATTATTCTATCCTATCTGAAGTAAAGCACCCTACTGAGCAGAGGAAATGAAAGTATTTTTACTTCTCTTCTATAAAAAGTAAAGGTCTAAAGAATGTAGGTATATGGACTTCATGGCACTTGTTCGACCATCAAATAGTGAGCCACAATAATAAAACAGATAGATCAATTTGTTCACAAGATGCCTGCTTTCAATGGAAAATCAGAGTCTGACTGGAGCAAGATGCATAATGCTAAGTTTTGTTCCTTGGGACATCATAGGTCATAAAAGCAATATAGAAACACTGCCTATCATAATGTTGGGAAGAGCAAATACTGGAAAATTAAGGAGATGTATGGTTTCATAATCTCAACAATCATGTACTAATTATCCTTGATGCTTTTTCTGTGTTTCTTGCTTTTTTAATCCAGTGAATCCATAGATAAAATCCTATTTTTATAGCTAGAGTCTCAACTAACCCTCATAGATGTTACATATGAAGTGAAAACTATTCTTATGTTTCTCACCAAATTGGCCTTAAGTGTTTTGCCTTCAGAACAAGAACTGTCCTCTCTAAGGGAATATATGGTATATAGTAAAGCTATCCATTTGACTCTACAAATTAGAGTAGTCTGCCGGTAGTTGTCTGAAATGATTCTGTAATCCCATAAGTATGTAAAAAAAATCACCAGCAGAGCATCTATTTAATATCTATTAAATTCTGTAAATTCTGTAAATCTGTTTTTAAATTCTGTAAACTGCCCCGAGTCCTAGGAGATGGGGCGGTATATAAGTCGAAAAAATAAATAAAATAAAAATAAACAGAATGTAAGTTTCCTTTCAGCTTCCAACTAGCTCAGAAAAGTTATGTGACATTATCATTGGACTACAAGCTCCTTTCATCATTATGTATGAGTGAGGTTATTTCAGCATATATGGCCTTCATTTTTGGCCGCAATACTGCCATGATTGCATATAAACATAGATTTGGCCCCACTTAAGCCTTGATAATGTGAACGGCCCAATGATTTTTATTTAAGTTCAGAACATTTTCTACTCAATTTTAGAGATACTATATTGAGAGAAATTATGAAATCAGACAGCTTTACACATGATGTAGTAAAAATATGAATTAATTTAAGGCAAGGTGACAGCTCTATAAAGCACTGTTGCTTTTATGCAGCCCAAAGCCCAATGTATTTTTAAAGTATTATTTAGAAAGCAAATAACTTGTTTTTTCCCTCCTAACTCATTCATCTGCAAAAATTCTGCATTATTGATTTTAAAGCCTAAAACGACTTAAATAAAATTAATTAATTAAAGAATGCAAGTCAATTAAATGAATGTAGAATAGTTTTGGTGAAACATTTTTTAAAAACAGCAGCTATCTTCAGTCTTATTTACAGTATTTCTCTACTAGCTGAATACCCATGCTCTGCTACAAAATTATGTGACTGGGCTTCATAAATCGACACAGCTAGAAAATTAATGAGTAATTACAATTGGCTCTCATCTTCCCTTTTCTCCCTCATACTTGCCCCACAGGAAACATCTCCTATCCTGTCCCCTTCTCTCCCTCAGGCTTGCTCCACAGAGGCCTATCATATCCCCCTTCTCTCAGTCAGCATTGCCCCACAGAAATGTCTCTTATCCTATCCCCTTGTCTCCCTCAGGCTTGGCCCACAGAAGCTTCTCCTGTCATATCCCCTTCTCTCCCACAGACTTGTCCCACAGAAGCTTCCTCTATCCCAGTGATGGCTAACCTTTTTGCCATTGAGTGCCAAAAGGGGGGGGGGGAGCACGGCAGGGAGGTATTGTCTGCACGCCCACACTCATGCACTCCTCCAATTAGTCCATCCCTATGCTCACATGCCCACCAATATGGCTCCATGTGCCACCTGTGGCACGTGTGCCAGAGGTTCGCCATCATGGCCCTATCCTATCTCCTTATCTTCCTCAGGCTTGGCCCACAGAAGCCTCTCCTGTCCTATCCCCTTGTCTCCCACAGCCTTGGCTCACAGAAATCTCCCCTATCCTATTCCCTTCTCTCCCTCAGGGTTGCTGCACAGAAGCCCCTCCTATCCTACCCCCTTCTCTCCCTCAGCCTTGTCCCACAGAAGGATCCCCTATCCTATCCCGTTCTCTCCAGAGTTATTTTCAGGTTGGGAGGGGGAGTAGAACATCTAACTAATTAGCATCAGAGCGTGTTAATAATAATATAAGAAATACTAATGATCTGATGGTCATTATGAAAAATCCTTTCTTATCCACCTAGAAACCAAGAACAACATATGTGCCAAATTTCATGTTTTAATCACACACTCACAAGGGAAGAGCTGGCAGATAAGATAGAGTACCCTAAGTTACAGCTAATAAATACATAGTGAAAAATGTTCAGCAAAGAAACAAAACCCCATAATTGCTCAGACTCAGTTCACCAACTTTTCTTTTGCTCTTCTTCTGCTGAGTACCATATTCTCTATTGTTTAATTCTGTTCTAAACTAACCATACTCAACCCCTTGTTAAACAAATTGTATTTAAAATCCTTAGTAGTGGCTAAACTGAGTTCTGTTTGGTTCTGACAATAGGCCAACATTTAGCCTAGGTTTAGCCTATAGTCAGTGGTGGGTTGCTCCTGGTTCGGACTGGTTTGCATGATCTGGTAGTGCTGACCGGATGATGTCACTGAACCGGTTCCATCCCGCCCGACTGGTACTTTTTTTGGTGCTGGTGCGCATGCCCAGAGCATGGCAAAAATGCTTCCTCTAATGCACATAGAGGACGGAGCAGGCAGGCAGGCAGGCAGGCAGGCAGGCAGGAATGTTGAGGCCATAGGGAAGGAAGCTAGCAGGCTACTCCCTTCCCTGTGGCCCTGTCATGCTCCTGACAGGATCCTGACCCCTCCCACACTTTCAGGAGCCCTCCCCCATGTCCTGATGAACAGCTGGGAAGGGGCTATCCAATGCCTCCCACACCCTCCATGAGATGCTGGGATCAGACTCCAGCCAATCGGTGAAGAGGTTCCCTGGCGCCACACACTGGTGAGTTGCTGCCAGCCCTCCCCCTTTGTGCCCTACCCATCAGGACGGCTGCTATTTCTGGTCTCTCAGGTCTAAGTGGGAGAAGGAACAGTGTCACGACCCAGCCCACAGCAATTAGCACCAATATCAACCCCCAAGCAAATGCAAAGCAAACAAAAACAATTACCGAAAGTTTTACTTCACTTCGGTAACAGAATTTCAA
>JANHFP010002602.1:32667-46752 GCA_032468135.1 Calamaria suluensis | reverse complement strand
GCCGGATGCCATGATCTTAGTTTTCTTAATATTGAGTTTCAAGCCAACTTATGCATTCGGCTAGCGCTTAATTTAATTTAAATTGGCGGCCTGGCTTGTCTTGGCAACCGAGTGGGAGAGCTTCTTTTTTTCATTACCATTAACTTGCTCCTGGTGGGCAAGGGAGCAGTGTTGGTGGCAGTGGTCACCGTTCACTGCTTTATCTTATGTGACAGAGAGGGATGATGTGTCTCGTTCCAGGGCAAGGAGAGGGAACGGAAGGTGGTCGCAGAAATCGGCTCCCCTCCTGCCTGAGACTAGCACGAGGGCTGCCATGTATGACTTGCTAACAGCACGGAGGAAGCAGACAAATAGATTTCCCCCTGTATTTATAACCAGCATCACTCTTCCTTTCAAGCTTTTCAGTGCAGGTAGCTGTTTTATATGAAATGAACAATCTTTATAGGCGTACCAGAGCCCATAACAAGGCTGATTTTCAACGAGAGGCAGAGGTATATAACTCTTGCCGAATTGTCAGCCCTCTTGCTCAACAAATCAAGCCTAACTTATGATGTTAGCCGTGTAATTTTTATTCCTGTTTGACTAGCCAACTACCCAGTGGTAATAGGACGTGGAGGAAAAGGGCAGGAGCTATGTTTGTGCACGCCGTGATTGATAGCCCGGCTCTGCATTTTTCATTTATATCTCCCCATTCCGAATCAGTTAAGTTTAGGGGGGGGGGGAGAGGGGAAAAAAATGAAGGAAAATGGCAAGAAAAATGCTGCCCGATAGCAAGCCCGGCACTCTCGTAGATCTGAGTTCAGCTCACATCTGCCTCGGATTGTCTGGAAACATTAAGATATCTAAATGAAAATCAATACGATCTGTGCCAGCGTTTACTACCAGGAGCAAGTATCAAGAGACCCGGAGCTAATCAGGCTCGTAGGCTTTTACTCCAGCCCTCCACTGAACCTCAGGGGTGCCCTAATTGGCCCAGGCTAATCAGAGAACGTGATCACACCCTCACACGGTGGCTCGGCGTGGTAAGGCAGCTCAGTTTGTCGATCGGAAGATCGGCAGTTCAGCGGTTCGAATCCCTAGTGCCGTGTAATGGGGTGAGCTCCCATCACTTGTTCCCAGCTTCTGTCAACCTAGCAGTTTCGAAAGAACGTAAAAATGGAAGTAGAAAAAATAGGGGCCACCTTTGGTGGGAAGGTAATAGCCCTCCATGTGCCTATGGCATTTTTTTTTTAAAAAAAGATCTTTATTAAATTTTAAATAGTTAAAAACATAATAGAAACAAACTTGAAAATAATACAACACAACACAAAACACACAACACAAACCTATAATTAAATAATTTGCTATCATTCTTATCTCCTATGGTTAAACTACGACTTAGGTATCAATTAAATTTTACTTCATTTTATATTTGAAGCTGAAAAAACATGGTTTATACATATCTATACATAATATACATTTCTTGGCACTTTTCTTCTGTAATTCTATATATTTATAAATCAATCCTCTTTTCTCATCTGTTCCATCCATTCATACCATTTTGTCCATATTTTGTAGAAAATGAAAGGTATAACAGAGTCGGAATACTACAAAATGTGCCTATGGCATTTAGTCATGCCGGCCACATGACCACGGAGACGTGTTCGGACAGCGCTGGCTCTTCGGCTTTGAAACGGAGATGAGCACCAGCCCCCTAGAGTTGGAAATGACTAGCACATATTTGCGAGGGAAACCTTTACCTTTATATGTGTGTGTGTGTTTGGTTATAGACACAATAACACCAGAACAGCATTTAAGACCTTTAGCTGAATTAACAGTTGTATTTAATATATATATTTTGATCAGGAACATTTCATTTGCATTTTACTACTTATTTTTATTAATACAAAAAATGCCATATTTTACATTTGAATATTTGAAGCCTCAAGGGGAAAAATTGGGAAACTTTATAATAGATTAGAGTGAAAGAAGAAATTATGACATTTATGGTATTAATTTATGACATAAATTAATTAAAAGCTGCCAAAATTAGAGGAGGGTTCAACATCATTAAGAGGAGTATAGATGATCAGCTGATTGTGAACATCTATCCGATGGTGTAATATTCAGTATCTTAAATACTGAATGTATGAATGAATACTTAGATGACTGCTGAATTATTGTGGCGTGCAATGCCATAAATAATTTATTTACTTTGCGCAGAATTACTCTTTTTAATTGATTCAGATGCAGTGCTAAGCATAATGTGCTTATGTTTTGTCCTGAGGTGACATCATAGTATCATGTGGAGACCAGGGCACTATGGCTTGTTTAGCAAACCATATTTAAAATATTGGATTAGTGTGTGAATTTCAACCATTCTATTTCTCTTCATAGAATATTTACATTTGTGCCTATAGAAAATGTTCGTAATACGTATAATGAAGAACCTGCTGTGACTGGAGCTTTCGTACTCAATAGTTACTTCAGACAATGATGATTTTCGTTGTGCATAAATCCTCATTGCTGCATAGATAGAGAACTGATCATGCTAGGTAGAAATATAAGCGAAGGCACGACCGTGACTATTTAAACAAGTAAAAGTCAAACAAGTACTATTCAGTAGTAGCTGTTTAATCTTGAGTTATATCAAATAAAGAGAAGTACTTGAGTCCAGAATTATCTACTCAAGTGTTACATTTAGAGTTACTTTTTAGTGTATGTTTTCCATTAATTGATTCGTGCATTGCGTTGTTAACGCATGTTTTTCAGTGAGAGACATGTCTCATCAAATATGATTGGTTTGTATGCTACAATCTTCCAAAGGTGTATCAGGTACTTAATTTTATTTCATTATAGCACAAAGAGGGAAAAGGTGTACTATACCGGGTTAATGGTAACCCTACAACCTGTAAGTTATATATTTCCCATTAGGAACTGAATTATAATGCATTTGTGCATACAGCCAGCAGACAGAAATACTGCAACTTGCTTTATTTTTGTTCAGACCACTTGATCTGCCTAGCTTAGTAGTCTCTGTTGCAGTGATGATCAGTTTCCCTCATGTTGGCCTCCTAAGGCTAGAGGGAATAGAATAGTGACCAGACCAGAAGGACAGTGTGGTATTTAGAGTACTAGTATTAAACCAGAAGAACAATCGAAAGAAATCCAAACATTTTTTTCTAGGAGGAGACCATACTCAGTGTGCAAGGTTGAATGGCTTAAGATACAAAGCCTGTTTTGCCGTTTTTGAGAAAATTGCATCAAATAATATTATCAGGAATTTTCTCAGAAGAACCTAAAAACATGGCTCTGCTGCATGGCCAGTGGCCCTCTACATTGAGGGGTGCCTGATATGAGAGAGAAGATTCTTTCCCTGAGGCTGTGTATAATTTTGGTTTTATTTTTTATTAATTTTTTACTCTTTTTAAATTGCTTCTTACACTTTTTAACCTTTATTATATTGTAAACAGGCTAGAGTCGGTGTAGTATTGAGATGGGCAGCATAGATGTCCAATAAATAAACTCTTGTTTTAGTATAAAACAGTTTAAACTAAATGCAGTTAGTTAAACATTCAATAAAATTGTCATTTTGCTATTGAATTTCAGTGGCACAGTTAAAAGGAGCTTCAGAGAACTCAAATGGATGGCTCAAATCTGATTATCTTGCATACAAATTCTTTCCAAATTCCCAGAGCTTCAATTTATGTGGCCCTTTATTCTATAGTAGAATTAATGTTGATGTCCCATTATTATATCTTGATTTAAACAGCAAGATTTTAGTGTAGAGGTGCTGATAAAAGACTGCTTTGAAATAACAAATAAAGCAATCTAAAACTGCAGTAAATAATAAATGATTTGAGCCAGCTTTGATGCAGAGAGTTATTGCCCTGACATGTAGTACCAGCTGGAATGTAGTCATGGTTAGTTTAAAAATATTTATATCCTGTTGTTTTGCTACAAATAGCTGCACCTAATGGAAAATATAAATCAAATAATTAAATTACAGTGCGAGAAAACAAACTTCAATCAATAGAGAGAAAAAAATCAAGGATGACAGTCTACTATTAGCATTGTTTGGTGTAGTCCTGAAAGCCAGTTCACATATGCAGTTCCATCATACAATGTCTGTAATTAGTAGATACTGTGTGAATAGATTGCACATATCTAAAGAACAACTTTATGTTTTCTTCCAAAAATTCTTCTTTTCCCCTTCATGCACCTAACATCAAAAAGGGGCAAAAATGTGGGGTGATCATAGAATGTTGACACTGTTTTAATACAACATTAACTTTCTACTTGCATGCTTAGAATTCTAGGAGATCGGAGGTAAAGGATGTTAGAGATTTATTATAGTCTGAACCAGAAATAATTGTTTCATGTGGTCAGATTAGGCAGTAATTCCAGAATCATCCTCAATTCCTGTATCGCAATATCACTTCTTCCATTATTAGAATTGTTTCAGTTGCCCAATTTTCTTCCTGTTTTTGTAAGGTGGGAGTCCCACTGTTAATGCTCTAGATCAGTGATGGCTAACTTTTTTGCCATCACATGCCAAAATTGGCATGGGGAGTTTGCATGTCCGCATGCCTACACCCATAATTCAATTCACCCCACCCTCCCTAGAAAGGCTCTGGAGCCTGGGGAGAGTGAAAAGTGGGCCTTCCCTACACCCCCAGGCCCTCAAGAGGCTGGAAACAGCCACTTTCCCAACTTCTGGTGGGCCTAGAAGGCCCGAAAATCAGCTGGCCAGCACCCACATATGTATCAGAGCTGAACTAGGGCAGCGCTCACATGCCCACTGATATGCCTCTGCGTGCCACCTGTGGCACCCATGCCATAGGTTCACCATCACGGCTTTAGATACAAGAAAATGAACCTGTAGCAAATAATATCTGAGAAATATATGTTGACATTTAAAAGATAAGTGTTTAGAACCCTTTTTTGAATCATCAGATTTTTGATAGATTAACCGTGTTTTAGAAAAATGATTGTAGAAGACATTCCTGTCTTAGGCAATTGAACTATTTAGACTTTCCCTTAACATTGCAGTGACTTGCTTCTTACATCCCCCCCTTAATTTAGCTTATAAAATATTGTAATTGTAATCTTATGTCATATTGTAATAACTGAAAGATAGAAATAAACCCTCATTTAAAAATAATGAGACACTCGGTTTAAATTCTGATGATAGCACCCATGCAAAGTGATTAGATATTTGTGCTTTATTTATCTAATAAGAAAATGTGTTCTATATTTTTAACCTAGGTTCCAACTTGAAAGATCATCAGCCTCCAAGGGTAAGCTTACCATTAGTGTATTTGGGGTGCCTACATGACTTGGGAAATTTTTTAATGAGATACCGAGCTTTCATAATTACAGGTTGGTAGCAAGCAAAAACTGGCTATCTTTACTGATTATGTGCCATTAAATCTGTATCAACTCTCTTGGAACTTATTAAACCTGGGTTTCCACATTTTTCATTCTACGCTGCAAGAAGTCTTTCTGGCAATATCTTTTCTTACCCTGTTTCATATTGAAACCGCAAACTTGACTCACAGCTTGATCAGTTATCCACTGGAATCAGGATGTTCTGTCAATGGGTGATCAGTATTATTATATTATTCCATATGGTGAAGATTTAATAAGGTATTTATAATTAGATTAAATTATTGTCTGCATGTAATAGATTAATTACATAATCATTTATTTTTATTTGAATCTATAAGCTATCCAACTCCAGTGGATTTATTTGTGTTGGTTTCTTTTTCCTTTTTTCCTCTGTGTGTCATTATAGTCTCATCTATCTTTTCTTTCTTTTTACATTAAAACGATAAAACAACTAAATGCCATTTATGGAAGAAATACCATTTAAAAAATCCAAAAAATGTTGGAAAAATACAGTCATGTTAATCAATTTAGAGTTTGAATCCTGAAATTGCAATTGACTTGTTCATTTTTAGTTATTAAAGAATAGCTAAACCAATATATATTCTCTTAAGAGTGCTGCCTGCTGTAATCCCACACTCCATCCAAGTCTAACCAGAGGCCAATTTTTGGGTGGCATGTCAGTGGCCAAATAAAAAAGTAGCTAACCTAATACAAAGAAATTGGACAAAATAAAAGCTTAGTTAAATGTGCACCTGAGTAAAATAAAATTTTAACAAATTAAGTCAACTTGTGGGTTAATTCCCTCTATTTCTTTTCTTCTCTACTTCATAATTTAATTATTGAACATATCTCAAAGATTCACTGCTATTTTGATTTGGGTGAACATTTGCATTTTTAAGATAGACATTTTGCTAAGTTTTTTGTAACTGGTACAGGCAATGCAAATATATGTGAATTATTGTCTTGCGTGATCCCCTATAAATTCTTGGATGATTGAAGAAAGACAGTATCATACTATGAAGTGATTAGAAAATAATTGTGTGCATCTCCACAGTGTTCCCAAGCCTTGCTGCTTGCTTTCTAATAGGTACTTCTCTGTACTACAAGATCTTTATGAACTACAACTTTGGATGTCCATATTCCATTATATTGAAATATTGGTCCTAGAAATTATTTATAGGAGACAGCATGACTGCACAGTAGTGATGGGTAATGCAAATCTATGGACAGCCTCAGAGGGTGTGCTAAACTGGCCACCCAGAAACAAATACATCTGAAATATTAAAACATTGTTTGGTTCTTAATGAGACCTCATGAAATTGCAATATTTGGAATGGTAAGCCATCCAGAGTCATTGATTGAGATGGCTGGCTGTATAAATTAATTAATTACGATGCAAAATTTCCCAAGAGTACCTGCTGCCTGAGATGGTTACTGATGCCATCTCTACTGTCTTTCATCTATGCTGCTTTTATTATGCTCCTTTCCCTTTGATATGCATGGAAAGTAGGAAGATTGTTGAACCTGTCAACATTGTTGCAAATCTGTGTCTAATAAAATGCAGATAGGGCTTTCCAGGCCTTTTCTGTAGCTACATTGTACTACTTGAGTTAATTATTACTAGTTTTCCAACAGTACATGAAAAAATAAGATGTACTACAAATCCTTTTGATACTGGAAGTCCTCGACTTCAACTCTGGGAGTTGAAGTCCACAAGTCTTAAAGTTGCCAAGGTTGGAGACCTCTGTCCTAGGATATTTATGACTCCAAAGTTCCGATGGCTGCCAACCTCTCCTGTGAATGTGACCACATGTCAGGCGCTTGAAAACCAGGCTGTATTTATAGCCAGTTGCAACATCTTGCAGTCATATAAACTGGGTTTTTCATTTGTACTTAAAAGCAGCATTTACTTTCGGTTTCCACCAAAACCCAACCTATAACAAATCATTGGTTTGCTTAATAAATGTGGTGTTTGCTTAACAAACCTGGCAGTTGGCTTGCGACCACAACATCCACTTTTAAGAGCATTGCAAAAAAATAATAATTGCAAAATTGGGTTGGTCACATCGGTTTACAACTTCACAACTTACAAATGTAAAGGGGCAGATTCCATGATAGTTGTAAAGTCGAGGACTACTTGTAAATCAGTCATCAAACTTCAACCACACTTTGGCTTGGTTTCTTTATTAGTCTGGCAACAAATGAATTTTCTAGCCCTTTTCTTTAAAGCAGGTGTGTAACGTGCAGTGAACTATTGTGGGTGTGTCAAGTTTTGTACTCAGAGTGGAGATGTTAACTTAAAATAGCAGAGGAGAAATTGGGTTACACATTTCTTATACTGTCCAAGTCCTATTTGTGAATCCATCTCTTGGCTTGCTTTAACGTAATAGCATGGTATTACATCTGCAATGGCATTAGCCAAATCTTTAGATTCTTTAAATTTGAAATAATCCCTAAACCTGATTTCTAGTCTATTGTTACTCCTTTTCTAACAATACATGACAACATAATCAGCAATGAAAATCCTTTTAATACAGGTTTTGCGGGCATCCTGGTTTAGGCTAACCAGGTATATTCTTTAATGATTTAATCATTAAACAATTTAGTGAAAGATTTAATCATTTAATCATTCTTAAATTATTTATATCATATTCTATTATGTGCCCTTTTTTAAATTATCTGTATAATTCAGTAATCAGGAAAACAAGAAACATTTAAATACAATCATTGACTGGTAAAGACTCAGTTTTTGTCTGTGTATGTAAAGCATATGTGTCTGTGCATGTCTTGTCTATCAATATACCAACATAACCTATTATCTATCTGAAAGCCAGTGGGGTGCAGTGGGGAATGGGCAGGACTAAGATTGGGAAGACCCAGGTTCTAGTCCTCCCTTAGCCAGACAAACCATCTGAATGATTTTGGGCCAGTTGCTCACTCTCAGCCTTAGACTGGAAAGTAGAAAACACATATCTACCAACCTTTACTGGACTAGACGAACAAACAGGCCTGTGAATTGATTCAGGTTGGGGGCAAAAAAATACACAAATAGAAATTAAGCCCTGAGATCTTATACAACATACATAGACAAACTTTAGTCCAGTTTAAATAGTTAAGTGCCTGGCCAAAATGAATGTGGTTAAATAAAGCATTCATAAGATAATTATTTTGATATCCAGGTTATTTGGGGGGCATGTTAGTGATGCTATTTAAAAAAATAATGAACAAATTGAAATCAACTGAAATAAAAAGAAAAGGGGTATATATTGGTAGTTTTCAATTACAGCATTTTTATGTTCCTGATGAGGTCATCACACTCCTTTCCATAACTATTATTTAGGAGGCAGAAAGCCGCTGTTAAAGCAGTAATGCTGTCGTACTCCAATATTTTGACAAAAATATAACTGTTAAAGTTCTGATGATGTGTTTGAAAGATTTGGTTCTACAGCTTGTTTTCTGTGATTTGTAGTTTTCTACCAGTTAAATGAAATGTATTCCACAGTTGTCATTGCAGACTCTATCTTGCTGAATACAGCTATTGGTCCTTTGTAGTGTTTGTTTTCTGCATTACTGCTAAATTGCAAAGAGAAGCTATTGCCACCGAAGTACTTCTGAAGCAGGCATGTCGTCATCATTTTTAGCCTGGAAATAACCAAACCTGTCACTAATCCTTCTAATGTTTTGCTGCCTCTTTTATTTCTTTTATAGAATCACTATTTATTGTATATATCAATTAGAGTTGTTTAAATTTTGGACAACCCCCCCACAAACTAGACTTGAAAGTTTTATGTATTTTAAATATTTTACAGAAAGCTGTTGAAGAATCACTTAATGGTAGGTGGTAATTTTGTCTAGTTCGGGAGATTTGATATTGGTGTTTTGATTGACATCAGAGAATGATTGTTGGTGCCATTTAGAAATAGACATGTATGTAAGATAATGTAACTTGAATCACGGTATCAAATCACTGGTGATCTTCTGGTCATTTCAAGTGTTACTAAATGCTTTGCAGTGCTGTAGTTTTTGGTATGTCTACTGGATGGTATTTTTTTAGGATAAATGGGATAGTGATCGTATATGTTGCTTGGCCAAAAGAATCAGTCTCTTAATGTGAAAGCAGATTTCTTCTTAAAGGTATATGTTACCCTGCCTTTTGCATGGGGTGCATGGATTTCTGGGTTTGTGCTGTGCTATGCTTTTTTTCCTTTTTTTTTTTTGCTATTGGATATCCTATTTCTTATTCGATTCAGCTGATTTGAAAGCACTTCTGCTGATATAAAATCAAGAGAAATGTTAATTGCTTTTGGATTATCCAGCGGTATTTTTGTTGATGTTGGTGCTCTCGTTTCTTTCATGTTACATGGAACTATGGCATGCTTGAACTATTCTGTTTTGGTTTGTTTGACTAATTACTAACTCTTTGCTTGCTTTTTCAAAAGATGCAAAAGGAGTAATGTTAGAATGATGATGGTGAGTAGGCATTGTCTGTATTTTGGGTGCATTTTTGACAACATGGCATACATTTTCTTTAGTTCTACATATTTCTAAAATAGAATTTGGAATACGTGATTTAGTGTTATAGTCTTATCCCAATAAGAGATGAATTGCTGTCAGTTTGGTAATGATATAGACTTTACATTATGAGTTATGCTCCTATATCTCATGACCATAGGCCTTTCTTGTCTTTTAATGTGCAGCAGCAACATACATCAAACTATTGCTCTTCTTATTTTTCAGAATCTTGGCACATATTAAACTGCATAATTTTTTTCAAAAGTTTTGCTTCCTGAAAATCTTTTGATAATTATGATTAAGACCCCTTCAGATTGAACACAAATATGATTTCAAAATCATAATAATCTTGGCAAATATGGAATTAACTTTTATTGACTATTCTTTATTTAATTGCATAATGTTTCCAACATACTGCACGAGTTCAACAGCCTAAAAGTGTTTTGCTGCTGATTTTCATTAGTATTAAGTGTCTGATGTATTTCACTGCAGTGTCCAACAATAGTCAGTCAACATTGATGAATTCCAGACTTTCCATTGTGGCAATTTTTTCATGAAAGCTTTTACCATGTTCATCACTGACTGCACCTAGATTTTTGGGAAAGAAGTCCAAGTGTGAATGCGGAAAATGAATCTTTAGTGACATGTTGCACTTCACAATCTTGTATGCTGTAATGAACTTGTCAACCCAACTAAATATAGTTTGGTGCTCTGCAGTTGTGAAGAAAATTCTTAACAACATCCCCAAATGATTTCCAGGTGATTTTGTCTCCTGCTAGTGACAGATCTTCGAATTGCTTTTCATTGGAGATCTGTCGGCCTACAAAAATGCTTTACTTAATCTTAGCATCAGTTACTCATGGAAACATCTGTTTCAAATAATGAAAACCTTCACCTTTCTTCTTCATTGCTTTCACCAAAAAAATTCTTTAGTCCAAGTTTTATATGAAGGGGAGGCAAAAATATATTTGTTGGGTCAACAAGTGGTTCATGTACCATGTTTTTCTGGCCTGGAACCAAATTCTTTTGGAGTAGCCATTTTTCATGTATTGTGATTCTTTTGCACATTCTTTTGTAACAACAGTACTTGATATACCAAAGCTGCATTGCAGGTAGCAGAGCGAGTACTTTTAGATATCCACAGATATTCCAGTTGCACTTGGTGTATTGGATATGCTTCAACAACAGTTCTTTGTTTACATATGTACATGTGCAGCATAGCCAATAGGACCTGAAGGATGTACATTGCCATTGTGTAACAAAGCAGCCTTGAGGCTTAACACTGATGAATCAGTAAAGAGATGCCAATCTAATGGGTCATGCTCCCAATCCAAAACTGAACAAATAATCAATGTCAGTACAAAAAACGAGGTTTCAACCTGTGCAAAGAAATTTGTTAAATCATCTTGGTGGCTTTGGAAGACAGAAAACTTCATACTGGTGACTGCAAACACCATTCTAGCAGTTTTGAATCCAGCTTTTGAGCATTTAATTTTAATTGTGTATGAGATGAGGCTCACCAGACAAACACACTTCAAAATCCAGATCATCATCACTGTTCCTTCCTGGCTGGTGCATTGCAGCATCTTCATCCATTTTGTCTAAGCTTTATGTCTTTGATGGCTTCAGTACTGGAAGATTGTTATCATGTGGCACTGGTCTTATGACTAAAGGCAGATTGGGCTTTTTAAAATTTATTTCTTATTTTTAGCAGAGGAGCCAGTGACATTAATCAGACAGCAGTAACAGACTTTCATGCGATCATTCTGTTCTTACTATATCATTGGGATAACAAATGACTTTGAGTTCCAAGTTCGTCTGAGTCAATATGCCTAAATATGCCCAAACTGTACCTGTTCCAGAAATAGCAATACTACTTAGACTTATATACCATTTCATAGTGCTTTATAGCTCTCTCTAAGCTGTTTACAGAGTCAGCATATTGCTCTCAAGTCTGGGTCCTCATTTTACTGATCTTGGAAGGAAGGAAGGCCGAGTCAGGATCAGACTGTAGTTGGCAGAGTTAGGCTTGTAACTACTGCACCACAATGGCTCTTAGGTTCATTGTTATATAATATGTCAAGTTGTGAAAATGCATGAGTTACACCAAGCAATTTATAACACAAATTAAAATTAATAAACACTATATATATAACCAGGTACTTATACACACACACACACACACACACATATGAGGAAATCACAAAAACAAGATTTCTATAAACAGTATCTGATAGGTTAAATTATTTTCATGATCAGCTGCCATCTATCTATCTATGATATCTTAGATATGCCCAAAAGTGTTCAGGAAACAAAATATTTGTTGTTCAGTGTTATTTTTGACACAATGGCTCCAGGAATATGTTTGTTACACTAAGTGTCTCTGTTGTCCCTCTGGCATAGCAATAAAACATAATTATCTCCTTAAATGTCTGTAAACTGTTCAACTTCAAAACTCCACATGACAATAATTCTGAAGAGCTTTTGTCTGTTCCTAAACTAGTGTGAAGAAAAAAAATTCCCAAGTCTTTAGAACATATAGGGAATTTGAAGCAAATGGTTCAACTTGATGGGTTGTTTACTGCCATTTTGGGCAGAGAATATTTATGTTCTTAGGTTTAATATAAATTCTAAGGTATATATTGAAGTATCCCAGACTGTATCACATTAAATATAATGTTTGGTTCACGATGCTACTTCTATCCATGGTCAAGCTGAAGAGGGGCACCAAAATAAAATGCAGTAATTTTAAAATAGCTAAGATCTCAATATAACACCAAACTCAGTAAAAAATTTGGGTTCCCCCCCCCCCAAAAAAAAAAAGGATTTGAAAGGATTTTAGTCAGAACACCACAATCTCAGAAATTTTGCATTTTTTAAAAATTTAGTATATTTTGATCAATAGAAAAATTGTGAAGTTGCTATTTGGGGAAATGCTGCAGTGGGCAAAAGATTTATCCAAAGCTTAAACTGTATAATTATTTCTGTAAAGTTCATTCTAGCAAATGTTGCAGTGGTAGTTGTTACTTTTTGTCATAGTTCTCAAAGTTATTTATAATAATGCAGTTGCATTAATGCAGGAAAACACTAATCTCTCATCTGCAATATTTTCATTATATTTTTAAAACTTGAAATCAGCTCTGACATCTTATAGCAATGTTTCTGAACTTTAACAACTTTTAAGATGTCTGGTCTTCTTAAAGTTGCAAAGGATGAGGAACACTGTCAACAGCAAATAAGGTTATTTATTGTTAGAAGAAACTAAGTCTCTGAATATTATTCCTTTCAAGGCCAAAACTGAGCTGCCTATATTTAAAGGGGGGAATATCAGTAGTTTTACTTCAACTTTTGAAGAAGTATGAAGACTTACAGGGTTTGGGAGAACAGGGATTTCCAACACATAATAATAAGGATTGAATGTATATGACTGGAACAAAGGTGGAAGGAATATCATAGGCTAAAGAACCTGACTGGATAGTTGAATATGGATTAGGAGTCTTTTACATTTTAATATTAAATTGCGGGTTCTACTTGGTGTAATCTGCCATTTTGATTACTAAATTCAGTAACATAAACAGTCGTGTTTGTGAGACAAACCTGTGTACTAGGGAAATATATAGACATAAAAAAACAAAGATATATAAATCAAAACAACTGTATCCATCTTTGTTTTTATGTATGTAAGATATGTGTAACAGAGATCCATTTCACTAATTTATAGCTATGAAACTGCAGTGACTCAAGCACGCAGTCTGTAAAATGTATTTTTCTTTACTGGCTTAATAGTAGTAGAGAATGCCATATTTGCCATAAATCAGCTGAAAGGAAAAATAATTGAACAAATGTTCACATTGTGTGTGCAGCATTCCACTCTGACTTGCTATTCACTTCAGACTTCATTGATTTTTATTTTATACTAAAGCCATTACATGGGGTTCGAGATTAATTAAACTTTCACCGCGACCTAACTACTAAGTAATTAGGTCTTATGCAGTCAAGCAATTAATCAGTGGTATAATGATGAGTGTTTCATCAGTTTGTTCCACATGCAAATTCTTATTTTAGATTCAGGGGGAAAAAAACCAAATTTATTTACTCAAACTTGGTAACACAATCCTTATCTAATTTTATAGTAAATTTAAATGCATTTGGTGAGTCTAAAGCAGGGGTCTCCAACCTTGGCAGCTTTAAGACTTGTGGACT
>JANHFP010002601.1:87792-100520 GCA_032468135.1 Calamaria suluensis | reverse complement strand
GGTGAGCTCCCGTTACTTGTCCCAGCTTCTGCCAACCTAGCAGTTTCGAAAACGCGTAAAAATGCAAGTAGAAAAAATAGGGACCACCTTTGGTGGGAAGGTAACAGCGTTCCATTTTAGTCATGCCGGCCACATGACCACGGAGACGTCTTAAGACAGTGCTGACTCTTCGGCTTTGAAACAGAGATGCGCACTGCCCCCTAGAGCTGGAAACAACTAGCACATATGTGCAAGGGAAACCTTTACCTTTACTATGGACTGATTTACAACCATCATGGTGTTCTGCAGTCCTGTGATCGATACAGTAATTGCAGGATCCCGATGTCCCATCATTACTGTTTGCAGACTTCCCAGGGGGCTTCCCACAAGCCAACTCCATGGGGCAACTCAGTCACCACTGTTTGATACAACGATGGCAAAATAAAAAGTAACATTGAGCAAGTTTCATTTAATGATTGCATAACGTAGTGGTGGAGTTCTGGCCCCAATTATTATCATAAGTAGACAGCCCCTGACACCCTGTGTTTAATGAGAGTTTAAAGATAAGACAGTGATGGAAAAAGTTATTTCCAACCACTCCTCTCGCTGTTGCAGCATTCCTGCAGTCATGGAATTCAGGCACTTGGCATCAAGTAATGCATATATGACGGCTGGCACATTCTGGGGGCATGTTATTGTCATTTGTGACCTTGCCAACTAGCTTCTGACAAACAAGTCAATGGGAGAAGCAAGATTCTCTTAATGATTTGTTTAATGGCTGTGTGTGGGGGGGAGGTTGTAAAATTGGTGTGGCTCACTTAAAATCACATAAGTTAGTGACAGAAGTTCCATGGCCAATTGTGATTGTAAGTCAAAAACTATTCAGTATTATAGAGCAGGGGTCTCCAACCTTGGCAACGTTAAGACTTGTGGACTTCAACTCCCAGAGTTCCTCAGCCAGCAAAGTCCACAAGTCTTAACGTTGCCAAGGTTGGAGACCTCTGTTATAGAGTATGGTTTTGGGTTTCTAGAACTAAATGGCTTAGCTGGATTTTGACAATATTTTGTCCAGAATAAAAGTCCACAGGCCAATGTTGTCAAAGAAAATACAGTAACAATTTGAAGCATATTTTAATAGCTTGTTTGCTGATTTCATGCATACTTGTCTTATAAGGCTAATCTTTAGCTAAGTCTCTCAAGTATCAGAACTTTAAATCATTTTTAAAAATGAACTGATTACGGAGTTTACTACATACTGTAGATGTAAAAACATCTAGTTTGTCTTTAGTATCGCATAATCTCATTTACAGTGTATGTTGCGGTTTGGATTCTGTTTCTTTTTTAGAAGGAAGGTTGCAGCAATTTCAGAAATTGATGTATGTATTTAGTTAGTTATTTATTGGGCTTATAAGCCACATAAAATGAAGCCAGTTCTGAGCAGTGCTCATCTCAATATTTTATAGATTGAGTTTAAACAAATAATGCATATTACATTTCTACAGATTAATTTCTTCTGCCCTTCTGTGTTTTTTTAAAAACTCAGTGATATAACTACGCTGTGTATATCATAAATGCGTAAATAAGTTGTATCAACTATTTATGTTTAGCATTGAAGGCAATTTTGTTTCTAAAATTTCCTAGTGTTCTTTTTATTATGTCTATGTTATTTCAAGTCATTCTGCTGATTTTTTCCTCCTCTCTTAATTTTCCTATAGGTTTGAACAACAAAAAATAATGATGATTCTAGTAACTGGAGCCATGTCAGTGCCTGAGTCAGAATCCCCTGCCAGCACCCCTGCCGCAGCCCCGAATTTATCCAGGATGCCTGAGGATGGCAGCCTGACTGCAGTGGAACAGCCAATATTCCTCATGACAACAGCTGCCCAGGCCATCTCAGGTTTCTTTGTGTGGACAGCTGTACTGATCACCTGCCACCAGGTAAAACAAACAATTTAACATGTTGAATTGCTGTCCATCAACTAGTAGAGAAGGAGCTTGTTTTCCAAAGTGTTATTCCATTAACATATCCCAGTCTCCTTGAAGCTATAAGCACTGCTGTTTTTACAAGATGTAATGACCTGCAGTATATGTAAGCCAGGGGTGCCAAACTCGCATCCTCAATAGCAGTAGTATATGGTGTATCGGGACTTTCCCCCCCTTTTGCTAAAACCAGGGATGGCGCATGACAGCCCTGATATAAGCAATCTTCAACTGAGGCTGTTATAAAATGGTACAATATATGTAATTGCATTAGGCTCCAGAAAAAATGGAGGCCAGGGTGGAGGGGGGAACAGGGGTAAACAGAGTACCTGGCAACACAGGTAGTCCTTGACTTACAAACACAAATGGGACTGGGATTTCTGTTGTAAGTTGTTGCAATAGTAAATCAAGTTGGATCCAATTTTATTCCGGACATTAAGGAAATCATTAAAAGAATCAGCTTCCGAATGAGTTTTTTTTTTGCCAGAAATAAGCCAAAAAAGGTTGCAAATTGTGATCACTGGATTCTACAACCGGTTGTAAATGTGAGCTAGTTGCCAAGTGCCCAAATTTCAGTCATTTAACTATGGTGTGTGTGTGTGATACTATGATCTTACATACAAGTATAGGTCGAAAGTCACTTTTTCCGAAGGCCGTTGTAACTTTGTAATTCTCATTAAATGATCGATCATAAGTCAAGAATTACCTTTATGTGCAAACAGTCATAGGGTTTAAAACTAGCTGCCTACTTTGTAGCCAATATGGATTTAGGGCAGGCCAGTCTACCTAGTGGTTATAGCACAGATCTGTGATAGCCAATTGTTACATTGGGCTGAGAAAATTTTTAAAGGACCATGTCCGCCCACTGGATAACAGCTTCCATTTTAGCAACCAAGTAGATGAAGCTGATAGATCAATCTTCCAAGCAAGGTTTTACTGCATAGTGTCTGGTTTTATTGTACTCACAGATCTCTTATCAGAACAAGGGCTACAAAGCATGCTGTTTCTCTTCTCTTCTACTTTTTTTTTTTTTTTGCATTCTTTCCCAAACTGTTGTATCTGCAATTTAAAGCAAAGGCATTGCTTCACAAATTTGTTTATATGGCTTGGATTTTGAATTATATTTTGGTTGAGCAGCTTTCCTGGCAGTATGGAATCCGGGTTACTGCTTTTGTGTTGTTCCAAATCCTTTGCACTTTTAAGAGAAAGTAGGTCACTGTAATTCAGAGAGATATAACTTGACTTTGAGCACTGATAAACTCATGGCAATAATTGTAGGACAATTTGTTTTTTTAATAAACAGCTTTTCTCTGCCAATGGAAGTATGATTATTTAAAGAAGAATTTGAATGTTTTAAAATGAAAACTGTTTATATTTTTATTTTATATCCAAGAGGCTTATTTGAGATCCATGTTTAATTTTTAGTTCAGGTTTTGTGAGTATTCTATTGATTGAACACATAATTTAAATACATGCTTTTAATTTATTTCATAGTAACCCTTCTGCAATGTTAAATTTAGAGGTGATGAGGCTACAAACTTGATATGCATTGATTCTCCAAATTCTTTAAACTGGTCCTGTCTCCAATACTGTTTTCCTTAATGTACAGATATATTAATACTTTAATATGTGTGTGTGTGTGTGTTAGTTTGTTAGTATGATTTACCGGGTTAGGAATTTTCTTTCACTGTGAATTATTGCTATGTATTGTGTTGGGTGGTGCACTAGGGGAAGCTCAGCAAATCTCATTGTACACGTTGTGCCTTGACAATAAAGGTTTGAAATTTGAAGTTAAAAATATACACATACATATATTAATCACAGTCCATTTTGAATACAAAGCAGAAAAAAAGAGTATTCAAGAATTCTTTATCGTTTGTGATATATAAGTGATGCACTTCACTCATGATAATGTGTTCGGCTAATTTAGGAATTTTGTACATTTAATTATATAGGGATAGGTGGGAGGATGAGTTGATGATGAAAAGCTATGATTCAGGAGGTTGAACAACCCTTTGGCATTATCTTCCTGCTTTGTACCTCTGTTCGGTCTTAGTACATGGAATAAATAGCAATGTTTGTTTCTTTCTTCCCATTCTATCTGTCATCACCATTATGACTAATTTCACTGCAGTAAGAAGAAGAGATACATCCACTTTTGTCCCACCTTAGCTTTTCTACCATAAAGTCTAGTTGATGACTTTTATCAGATACCCACACAAAACAAATGCGACTTTCTCTTTTGCAATATTATACTGATATAGGTAAACTCTGCCATTTAGGAATCTTGTTGAGGACTTTTTAATTATTAGATAGTGTCTATCAGTTATAGAACTTCTGCATGCGATTGAATCAACTAGTGGATTAGGATTCAGAAGTGGATTACTCTCAGGCCCAAAACTAAGAACGGCTTACAGTAATTCTTCCAAGACGAGTTATTTATTGTTTCACACTTATAGACAACATCTTGCCAGACTGAGGACTTCACTGTCTACATGTATAATATGTGAATTATTAGGGAGGGGCTCTTACCACATGATATCTGAACTGAATTGCCATTTACTCCTCTGGAATGTACTCCTTCCCTTCTGAAGATCTTCGCTAAATTCCACCATATCTATTCATCTTGTTAATTCTACTTCAAAACTTGACCTGGTCTGGGTACATGACTCTTAAAGGAATTCTAGAGTACAGGACCAGGGAATTTCTGTTCCATTATCTATCTACTGTTATAGAATTGCTACAAAAGATTGTCATGGGCATTGGTCTGACAGTTTTTAAAGACATTCATGGAACTGTCTATAGTTTACAGATGTGCTCTTGTAGTTAAATGAGTCTGTAAAACTATGTACTTTCTGATTGACAGATGCTAAGAATAAGTCATAAAAAACCTATTTGCTTCCAGTTTGTCAGTTTTCCAGTTTGTAAGTTCTTTTGGCTATCCATGGAAACAAAATGAAACTAATCTAGCAAGGCAAATTTACTGTGCAGTTATTTTGCGTGATACTTATATGTTATATTAATTGTATTCTAATTAAAGGATTATATCAAAGTTTTGATTTGAACTGTATGAAGCTATAATTGAACATTTTCAAAGCAGAATCTTAACTATAATCAGTGAAGAGACAACTTCCAGTGGACACATCTGACTAAATTATTATCTTTCAGTATACTGTAAGAAAGCTAGGGGAAAATACTCTTGTTTGGGGTGTCCAGTTCTCTGAGTTTTGCATTGATTTTCTTTACTCCATGACTGGATTCTGATCATGCCCTCCCATTTTCTCTTATTTAGATCTACATGCACCTTCGCTGCTACAGCTGCCCCAATGAGCAACGTTATATTGTCAGGATCCTTTTCATTGTTCCCATTTATGCTGTTGACTCATGGCTCAGTCTCCTTTTCTTCACCAATGACCAGTACTATGTTTATTTTGGGACAATACGGGATTGTTACGAAGGTAAGGTGTTTGAAAGCCTGGGAAGTGGGGGGGAAAGGAAGGAATGGTAACCATATTAAAAATGATATGATGTTGTTTGATTCTGTGAAAGTACATGCCATTTCTGACAAAGATAATAAGATATCCATAAGCCCACCCTGAGTGCATCATCTATTGATAATAAATTTCTGGGTTCCAGAATTGAAGTTCTCTGAAGTAGCCAATTGGTATATTGGGAGAAAAGGTTGTTGTTGTTGTTTTTTACAGATAAAGTGTGATATTCTACAAGAGAGAAAGAGACGTAAGTAGATATTTCTTGTTATGTAGAAAAGGAAGTTAGATATAAACTGACTGGCATTCTAGATTCTCTGGGTGCAAGACAGAACCCCATTGTACATGCAGCTGAAAGGCACTTGTTTCTGGGGGCTGTAAACAACCCATGCAGCAAATATTTCAGGCCAAAGTCTTGCTTGGATTTCAGGATGAACTTTCTCCTGCCTGCCTGTAGAAACTCGAAAGAGTCCTGTTGTCTCTGGGGTCTGGCTGCAAACACCCCATGCTACAAACATTTTGGGCCAAAATCCCACTTGGATTTCAGCATAGACCTTTTTCAGCCAACCCTCAGAAATCAGAGGGAGTTCTCTTGGTAGGTGGTAGCAACTTGGGGCTTCCCTTTCAGCTTCCCCATTGACTTTCTGGACAAGCCGTCAGATAAGATGTCAAATGGGAATGACATGATTGCCAGGCACTTGGCAATCGACTGTAAGTGCAAACTAGTTGCCAAGTATTGATCACAATGGCATAACTGTGAGGACACTGCAACGGCCATAACTGGGCACAGTCATAAGTCTTTTCGTTCAGTGCTATCATAATTTTGAAGTAACACTGATCAAATGGTCTTTAAGTGAGGAGTATCTGATCTTGTATGTAACATTCCTTTAAGTGCTTGAAGAATTCTATCTTACTCCTTTAATCATCTTTTCTTGAAACTAAAAATATCCAACTCTTTCCAGTTCTCTTTGTGGATCCTAGCTCTAGTTCCCAATCATTCCCACTGCCTTTCTGAGAATTTGTTCCAAAGACTCTGAATCCTTCTTAAAAGTAGGTGCCAAATTAGAGCAGAATCAAGGGGAACAATTCTTTCCTAATTTAGAAATATATTGATGCAGATTTTTCCCCGTCTTTGCAATTTTAACACACTGCTGACTTATATTCCAAGATCTTTTTAAAAAAATGCCCTCATTAACAAGATAACCCAATCCTATATCTTTACATTTAATGTTTGTTTCCTAAGTGAAGAATTGTACACAATTTCATACTTTTTAGGACATTTCTCCAATGAATGTATGAATTCTTTATTTTATCAATTTTAGAGACCATCCATCTCACTCACAGAGCAGCAATAATATGGTTTTAGATATTCCATCACATTTTACACTTATCTGCAAATGTTATGAGCAGTTTTTCCATTAACATTGTATTTATTTATTTGGTTTTTATGTCCTGCTTTTCATTTCAGCAGGGTCCTATGTTTCTTCACAACAATAATCCTGTGAATTAGGTGGGCTAAAAGGAAGGGAGCGGCTGAACCAAATACCCAGTGGTTTATTTTTATTTTGTTTTGTTACATTCTGCACATGCAAGATTGTAAACAAGCTTTTGCCTTAAAGTACATTTTTAAAGTATAAGGTCCCCCTATGGCCAATGCTGTAGTTAAAGGAGAAAAATTCTAAGTTCATCATTGAAATAGGACATCAGGTTTTTTTCAGTATTTCAGGAAACCAATAACCAGCGATGGGAAAATGAAAGTAACTGAAAATAAATAAACATTTTCTGACTATGTTTATATTAACTCAAGCTTCAGGCCTGCCTTTTCTCTCTGTTGTAATATCACAGTGGATCACATATAATTTATTTGTAGAAGACTGAATTAAATAGCAACCGAAAGCTCTACATTTTTTGTTTCTTTAACTTTTTGTCACCATCCTTGAGTGGCTAATTCATTTTTGTTTTATTTTGAACATACCTAAAAATGTTCACCTTTTTTATATTTACTGCCTTCTGTGCTAAGCTGAGCTCATTATGAGCGTTCTCTTTCCAGCTCTACAATTACAGGCTTTCCTTCTTCCTTTATGACCACACAAATGTCATCTTCTTCTCAGTCTCTTGCGTGTCGTTTTTTGCTTTCAACTCTGCCGCAACCTTTTTGTACAGCTACCCCAGCTTCTTTATGTTCTCTGTTATTCAAGTTATTTATAATTATGTTTTTAATGCCTCTTTTTTAGGAACGTCTACCCACTGTAGGACCCTTTTTCCCACCAGCTTCTCCTATCTTAGGAATAGAATAGGATAGGGATAGGATAGGAATAGGATAGGGATAGGAATGGAATGGAATGGAATAGGAATAGGAATAGAATTCTTTATTGACCAAGTGTGATTGTATACAAAAGGAATTTGTCTTGGTGCATATGCTCTCGGTGTACATAAGAGATACATTAGTCAAGAATCATAAGGTACGATACTTAATGATAGTCATACGGAACAAATAAGCAATCAAATCATATTAGGAACAGTCAATATAAATCTTAAGGGTACCAGCAACAAGGTTACAGTCATAAGTGGGAGGAGATGGGTGATAGGGTCCTACTTATTGTTTCTCTGAATTAAATTAAAATTCACTTTTTGAAAGAGTAAGATACATAGTAGATGGTGGTCAGTTTTAGTTTTTCTTAAAGTCAAAATTATTTAATGGTGACTTTCCCTTGAATGTACTTAACTCAACTTTCCTTAACTAGCTCTTCTTTATTGATTAGTTTTAGCCCAAGAATCCTGTTGGGCCTTCCTTTAACCCTTGGAGCAGGAAATTGACACAGAAAACTATCAATCTAAAAACAATGCATTTGTATTTGTAATCTTCAGCAGAAAAAATGCTGCTCCTATTTTTTTTTAAATGGTGTGGTTATTTTGATCGCACAATTCAAGAGAATAGATATTCTCATTTCCAGAACATGATTATCTTAAAAACATTTTCACATGGCATCTGTTTTGTTCTGAGACACTCTTTAAGGGAATTGATGTCATGCCCTCCTTAGGTGACTCATCCTAAGAGTAAGAGGATGACAAGACTAGAAGGTGGCCAAACCAAGATACCAACAGAGCTAGGCCCAAACATAAGGACTCGCAAAGAACCAATCTCCAAGTGTGAGGTTTGTTTGTTACAGCACTAGTGCAGATTCTTTAGCCTACCCTCCAGCTCCAAGAGAGGCCCAAGCAGAATACAATCAAACATCAAAGAACTGAAATGTACAGAAATACGTGACTGTCGGAAAGAGCTCTGTGAGAATGATTTATTTTACTTTTGTTTTCTGAGCAAGACATCCACACACCAGCTGCTGTGAAGGTCTGAGAACAGCAGCAGAAAACATTCTCCCTTGAAATCTGCTGACTATTAAAGATAATGTGTTTTGTAGCCCTGCTGTAATCCTCCAGGAATTGAAGCCAATTCATTCATCTGGATTCCTGAAGCGTGGCTTGAGACTCCAGAGTCTGCCTGTCTTGTATAGTTTTCTCCTTTCTCTAATTATGCCATAGTCCTTTATTTTTGGGTCTGGGAGTCTGCTTTTTTGCTGGGATCACTTGGGATGAAATAAGACAATTATGCTTTCACAAGAGACCATGAAGGAACCCGAATTCTTTCTTTTAGAGATATGTGGAATCCTTCATACTGGTAACAATTCATTGGAATATGATACTCAATGGCAGAAATATACTCTCACCAGGTAACTTTGAGCCAGTGACATATTCTCCATACTTCACAGAGTTATGTTATTCAAATTAAATGAATACACGGTTTTTTGTGAGCTGTCCTAAGCCTCCTGCAAAAAGGCAGGGTATGAATCAAGCAATTGCACGGTTAGAAATTATTTTTGTTTGGTTGAGTGTCCCCATTCCTATCCATTTCTGTGTGTGTATAAATACCAAGTCATAGGAAGAAGCCTGTTTTTCTGTAGATCTCATCTCCTAGCAACGGCTATTATTCCCTTTGCTTCGCTTAGGGAGATTGCAAACATCATAACATCTGCTTGGAGGGTCAGTTCACATTCTAAAATTTGCCACTTTGTCCAGTTCGATATCCTGTGTGTTAAAGGTGTCCCTTTTGCCCTCCCTTTCTGTGTTTTCTGCTCATGAATTGTTCAGAACTGTTTCTAGAAAAAAAAGAGCAGACAAGAAGAATGTCTTCATTTTAAAGGATTTTTTTTTAAATTGCTAGGGAAAGGCTGCCCTTATACGAATGTTAATGAACACATTCAATACTTAATGTCCAGTGTTTTTAAAGTATTAAAATATATACACAAACCAAATGTATTCAGTTCTTCCTTCCACCTCCCCCCCCATCACTTTTTTGTTTGTTTCTTAATTTTCTTAACATGGTCTGATGATAGTGATCTGATGACAAATCTTAGTTCTAGAATTTGTAAATAATAAGCATATTTGATTGATAATAAACAATATTGTGGCCAAGCTATTTCCAGACATCCCCATGCGATCTTATATATGTCTTCTTGGAAGTTAATTCTTTTCTGGGTAAAATGGACATAAGATTGTTGTATCCTGCTGAAAGCATCTTATAGCAATAGCACTTAGACTTATATGCCGCTTCATAGTGCTTTTATAATCCTCTCTGAGCGGGTTAAAGAGTTGGCATATTGTCCCCAATAATCTGGGTCCTCTTATGTTAGACTATTGCTTTTATATTGTCTGTTATTTATAAATAAATAAATACATTATTGTAAATAATCTCTGCTTTCTAGGAGGATAAAGGACATAGCTTGATGTCTTACCTACCTTGACCTGCATCCCTGTTCTGTCTCCCACTGTGCTGGTAATGATAAATTGGGCTGTTTTCCCCTTTTCCGTAAAGATAGATGAAAAGAAGGAATTAAGCTGATCCACTGGTCACCTTCTTACCATCTTCTCCCATTAGTGGACTGATGATTTCTTTGACTTTTCTTCTTGCATTGAAATAAACTATTTTTGCTATTTTTGGCAAGATTTAGTTCATTTAGGGCCTCAAGCCTCCCTACTCCATCCCTATAGACTTGAGCTATTAATTTTGTTTTAGTTATGTGTCCCTCTTTCCTCTTTTTATACTTGTCCTTCTTGTGCCTCAGTTTGTCAGAGAGCTCTTGGTGCAACCATGCTGGTCTCATTGCATGTCTTTTGTTTTTCTTTTGGACCTTTAGTATTGTCATTTTTCAGAGCTTCCTAGGCATCCTGAACTGTTTTTTCTTCTGGGATTTCCATCCATGGAATCCTTCTTAATCTCTCTCTTAGTTTGTTGAAGTCAGCTCTCTTAAAACACTTAAAACACTGGTCTGACTTTGTTCAGTCAGCCTTGCCTACATTGCAGCAAATTATAGTATAACCTGGTCACTGTCAAACACAGGATATCAGGAATCCAGGCAATTCAAATGAAAACATAGGTTTATTGTATGCTAATGCTCTCTATAAGAGTCTGAATTACTGCCAGTCAAAGCAAGTTGGTGGTAGATAAAAATTAATAGAATTCGAGGTGGGCTGGACTTAGGTATCTTGTGGGTGTGAAGGGACTCACAATTGAGGACACATTTGACCGCTCCCTCAGGCTCAGCCTGGTTCACTCCTACATTCACTCTGCCCTGAAATTCTTACCACTTCCACTCCTTCAATACCTATTAATTAGGATTAAGTCTAGTATAGGTGACCCTCTCTAGTTTCTACCTCCATCTTTCAGGTGACACAGTTGTCAGCTAGGCACATAAGAAGAAATATGTTTGATCTACTCACTGCAGAGTTTGTTTCCCAGTTGATGTAAAGATAGTTAAAATCTCATTATACTATAGTGGTGTTTACTGCACACCTCGGCTACCTGATTAAGCATCTATTTCCTCTGCTTGGTTGGGTGTCCTGTAGTACACACCTATGGCGATGTCGTTTTTTTTTTTTCTGATAGTCATCCAAATACTTTCAAAGAAGGCATTCATTCCTATCTTCCTTCATGTCATTCTTTCTTACTATGTATTCTTTTCAAATAAGGATGTATATAAGAGCCATCATCCTGTACATGTCATCTCAGTTGCTTGTAAATACCCTGTTTTCCCCAAAATAAGACATCCCCTGATAATAAGCCCAATTGGGCTTTTCAACATATGGCAAATAAGGCCAAGCACTTATTTCAGGTTTCAAAAAATATATAAGACAGGGTCTTATTTTTGGGGAAACATGGTATTATGGAACTGAATCATCTTCAGTAGGCACATATACTTACTGTTTATTATTGAGGAGCAGACAAGATAATTACAAGATAAAAAAATTAAGACCCTCATATCTGCAATCTGTTGGCAAAACAGTAAATTGACCCAAAAGAAACTGGGAAAATACACCATAGCTTAAATACTGGAAAAATAAAATAGGGTCCAAAAAAGGAATGAGATTCTCTTTGTTTTGGGTTATTTGAGAAGATATGTTGTGTTAAAGTGTATGTTGTTTGAAGTTTATTATTTCACAACAGTTTATTCAGTTAACTAAGACTAAAGCTAATTGTACTGTTGATAGCAGTATGTGACATTTCAAAGGCCTGATATATGTATTCTCAATAATTTTTGAAAATAGACATGTAAGTTGACATGTAAGTTGTTACAATGGGTTGGTGGTGGCATCTACTCCCTTTGGATGAGAGACGGGGTTGAATTAGGAACTCACCAAATTATATTATGAGTGCTGGAAAACTACTATTCTAGGTGGGCAGAAACCTGTACTGTTCTCTTTATAAGAACTTTTAAATGCTGGGTTAACCTACTGTGTTCTTTGAAATGTGATAATCAGGCTAAAATACACTATTTTATCCTAAATGGTAGGTTTTATTATTTTTATGCACAAGTTAATCCATGTAATAACTGACTAGTATTTGGATAAGGAACCTTGTTAAGTCACTTCTTCATTGAACATACAAACAGTGTCAGACACTAGGGAGCACTATGATTCTAAAAATATGTTTATGTTGCACTGAAAAAGACATCTGAACGTGTTACTTATTAAATGCTGCAGTTTTTCTTTTGGTTGCAGAACACTTTTTAAAAGAACAAATCAATACTCAGAATTCATAGCTAATTTCAAAATGGCTGGTTTCACTGTATAACGGTGGATCCTGAGTTTTATTTACATCTTTGCCTGAATAGTTAAGCACCAATTATCTAAAATTCTGGCCTGGATTTCTTTTTACAAAACATAGAGATCACTGTCTAGAGCAGGGGTCTCCAACCTTGTTAACTTGAAGACTTGTGGACTTCAACT
>JANHFP010002600.1:290411-305560 GCA_032468135.1 Calamaria suluensis | reverse complement strand
CCCTTTGGCAAATTTTGAAGCCATAATTAATTCCACTCTTTTACTTCTCTCTTCACAAATACTTAAAGTCTTATTCAATTCAGTATTCAATATTCTCTATTTCCCCCCCCCTTTAGCTTTTTTTCCAGGGGCTTCACAAAAGAACTTCTTGATGTGTCAAAAGAAGCATAGAAATGTTTGCTGTATCTTTAGTAGACAAAAAGAACCATACTGATGATTGGTGAAGCAATTTATATTATTTGGGGTCAGCTATGCAGCACATGTAATACTAATGTTCCAGGGGATGCATTGGTTTCCTGAAAGTTTGTTGGGTGTGGTTCAAAGTGCTAGTTACTGCTGTTAAAATCCTTCATGACTTCTGACCAGGTTACCTGAGAAATCATTTTCTCCAATGGGGGGAGGGGGCAGGTTGGCTGCCTGTCCTCGGGCAGGGAGGAGCCGCAGCACACGGGAGGATGAGATTACATATATAGTAAATGGACGAAGAGGTAGATATAAGAAGTGGAACCCGAATTTAAAAATATGTTCCTGTCTAAAAAGACTGAGGCAAAATATGTCGGATGAAAACCTAGTGAAACAGTTAAATGAGCACATTGTATATATTAAGAATGTATTGATATAATTTATAAGCAATAGAATTGACATAACAAAGAAGCGACATAGATAAATAGGTTAAGATATATTGTGCTATATTAAAATTTAAGGCTTAAATATTTACAACCCCGAATGATAGGCTGTTATGCTTAAACTTACCTTGTTCCTTTGTATGAAAAAATATCAATAAAAAGGTTTTGGACAATATATAAAAAAATATTTTTCTCCCAGTTGTTTCTTCCTGTTCAATCTGGTCCAGCAGGATAGGCATGCTTCAGGTTCTGCCAGCCAAGGAATATCAGCTGGCAGGCAAGAGGAGACATCCCTTATTTGCTGTAGCTCAGAGGTATCTTCCTTCCAGAGATTAGAATGACCTGTTTCCTTGTTACATCAGCACTAACAGACTACAATATATTTTGGCTGTTATTTGTGTTTAATTTGTGTTTATATTGTTTAACTGTTTTAATTGGTGTTGTTTTTTTACAGTTTGCTGCCCAGAGTCTCTTGTTTGACATGGCTAGATATGCAAATTCAATCAATAAACAAAAAAACAAGCAAGTCTTCAGCAAAAATTCATTGTGCACCTAAAGGACTGGATTATGCTCAAATAATTGGGAAAAGTGATCTCTTAAAAAAATAACCATATTGGATTGTATCTGTGTCATTGACTATTAATAGATTTTCCTTAATATGATGCTGAGAATCTTGAAATAGATTATAATCGAATTGCATACCTGTAGAGAAATATTTATTCTAACCTTAGGCAGTTGTCTTCTAAAACTTTTTTTTAAAAGTCTGAAAACAATAAAGAAATCGTTCTTCAAGGTTAACTAGGTCAGCTTGCCTGCTCAAATAGAATATTTTCCTTCTTTTTCAATTATATATCTTTTCTTCAATCATGCTGCTGTCCATCTTTAAAAATCTGAGTAAATATGCACTGAATGCAAGATAGTATATCTAGAAGCCTTAATGAGGATATATGTCTCACCTCCTATAACAGACCTGGAGATTATACAGCCTGTGAATAGTCCCAATACAGCCCCTGGCATCAATAAAAGGATTGGGGGATCAGCAGGGCTGGGGTGGCAGCAGACCAAAGTGGCAACATGACCAAGATGGCAGTGGCCCTCCACAACAGTCTCATGTGGCCTTTTAGTCCATGTCTGTCCTATAATGTTAGAAAAAAACCCAACCCTGTTTCTCTCATAACCCATCTCTTATCCATATGTAGATCCATAAATCATCAGCTCTTCCATCCTGGTGCTAAGAAAAAAAGCGTAAAGGGTTGCAGAACTTTATTTAAAGTTTGTAAATTTATTTTAATTTTGGTTAAAGAAACCAACTTTATATTCCTTTTTATTTCTAACAATCTTAATATTGAATTCATTCAAATGCCCTGTAGCATTTGATGTTTTTTCAAAAGTTTTCCTTTCCCAATCTCCAAGGCTTCTTCAAGTGATTAGTAAACTTCTTTCTATATTTAGTAGAAAGTCCTTATCCAGGTCATTATATTTCTTGCCATTTATGTTTCACTTCTACTGGCTTTTTTTATTTTATAATCAGAGGTTTATCATATTCCAGTATTTCTGGTTCTAATATTTCTACTCAAACAAAATTTGTTTCAACTCTTTCTTCTATAAATCTCTCAAATTAGTCTCTTTTACACATTTCATTCCTTTGTTAAGGAATATTTTAGACATAGATGTTTCATAGACGCAGACATCATTGTTTTACATAAATGCTAGTTTCTAGGACCATTCTTTAAAATCTCCTGGAATACATCAAATGTCACAACATTTTGTGTCATTATGTAAATTCCAGTGTTAACAAAAAAAAAAAGGGCAAGCTTTAACTTTTTTCTTTTCCTTTCTTGTCTGGATACTTTAGTTTCCCTTGGTATCCAATTTCTGAAATCATAACAACTTAAATTTATGTTGTGGCTTAGGATAGACAGAACAATTTAGTACCAATAAAAGAATATTTAGTTTTACAATTACTTTCAAAATATTATTGTAAAAATCCTAATATTCTAAATTTTTCTGGTCATTTGATTTATTTATATTTTTTGATCAGAATTATATTCAGTTTTTTGCCATTTGTTTCCATTTTTTTCAATTCTAAAACTTTTAATTAATTTTTCTTTTATTCAAGGCTATTTGGGGACTGGGCATAATTATCATTCAGTCATGATCACCATAAGTTACAAAAATAGCTGAACAAATGGTCAGAATTTAGCTGATTTTGCAACTAAGCACAATCTTAGCCTTTGAAATCACTAGTTTATACGATAAGGTCCTGAAAGAAAGAAAAATTAAAAAAAAAAAGAATTAGGATACTATTCTCCCTCCTCTTCCAAAATCCTGGGTATGTGTTATATTATTATATATAGCCTTCTAGTTTGTTTGTAAACATGACCTACTTATTCCTCTCTGAAGTTACTGGGCAGCAGTTAGGCAGTGATGGTCCAGTATATTATCTGAGATAAATGCCTCCTCTCCCATTCTAAATGCTACAATTCTACATTGTATGTTCTCTATCTCCATATTATTAATATTGTACTATTGGAGTCCTAACAAACATCTTAAAGTGTTACTTTGGAAACAAAAAGATGAAATTCTCTAAAGACATAATTTTTAAGTTTAGCAGTTTTTTTAAAAAAAAAAACTCAAAAATTATGAAAATAACTAATAAACGTAGAATGTCTTATAGCAGTCATGGCTAACCTTTTTGCCATCGAGTGCCAAAAGGGGGGGACGTGGCAGGAGGTGTCACCTGCATGCCCACACCCATAATTTTATGTACTCCACCAATTACTTTATCCCTGTGCTCATGTGCCCACCAATATGGCTCCGTGTGCCACGAGTGGCACGTGTGCCATAGGTTTGCCATCAGGGTCTTATAGGCACAACTGAAAACTGCTCAGAAATTAAATGTTTTTACTGTATGTGTTAAATAGGTAGGTCCACAAACAATCCTATGCAGTATAGTAATATAATAGCAATAGCACTTAGACTAATATATCACTTCACAGTGCTTTACAGCATTCTCTATGTGGTTTACAGAGAAAGCTTATTGCCCCCCAACAATCTGGGTCCTCATTTTATCCACCTTGGAAGGATAGAAGGCTGAGTCAACCTTGAGCCAGTGAGACTCAAACTGCCAAATTGCTAGCAGCAATCCGCAGAAGTAGCTTGCAGTACTGCATTCTAACCATTGCTCCACCACAGCTCTGTTAACAACTATATTAATATATGTTTACATAGATTTTATTATGTATGGAACAAATAGGTAAAGGTTTCCCTCGCACATATGTGCTAGTCATTTCCAAACCTAGGGGACGGTGCTCATCTCCGTTTCAAAGCCGAGGAGCCAGTGCTGTCCAAGATGATTCCATGGTCATGTGCTAAATGCTGAAAGCGCATGGAATGCTGTTACCGTCCCACCAAAGGTAGTCCCTATTTTTTCCACTTGAATTTTTTACGTGCTTTTGAAACTGCTAGGTTGGCAGAAGCTGGGACAAGTAACAGGAGCTCACCCCGTTACGCGGCAATAGGAATTCAAACTGCTGAACTGCCAGCCTTCCGATTGGCAAGTTCAGCTGTCTTACCCGCTGAGCCACCACATCTAATGGAACAAATAGCTGTATATTAATCTATTCCTTTTACTTATTTTCTTCTCCAAGTATGTCTTTTATACAAGAGTTTATACTTTTGTTTTTATGACCACCAAAACAATAGTTTTTACACTTCTTTCTATTTATAATTTCCTTAATTTTGACTAAACAGATTTCTGTTTCACAATGCGAAATTATTTTCATTTGCTTCTGTAAAATGATAGCTATGAAATGGAATTTCAATTAATTTGTACTGAACAATTATACCCTTTAGTGCTATATGGTTATATTTATATAATGTCAGTAGGAAGTGCATAATTCATAGTTATGTTTGAATATAATAAACTCTAGAAAATGGTTGTGAATGTGAAAGGGATGAAAAAATGCTATAATTTTTGAGATGTTGACATGGGTTACTTTATAAATTTGCATTGTATTGAAAGCATAGAACAAAACTAAATCCTAAAGTATATCAACCCAGGAAATTATGGAATTTGGGCATATCTGGAAACTAAATGTAATCTTTAAGTTTATACTTATATACACTTAAGAAAAATAGTATTACATATTACATATTTGTAATCTTCTGGGAAGTTAATAAATTATTTTGCTTTCAATATTTTTTATTTCATTTGGTCAATTTAATCTCTGTTTTGCAATGTAATCTTAAATGTGTGGGTAATCTTAAATGTGTGGGTATTAAGAATAAAAGAGTTTAGTTTTAGCAGTTTTTTTAAAATGGTAAATCGTACATTTTCACTATCTTGAGGGAGACACTATTAGTATATTGTCCAAGAATTAAAATGTTCTGGATTTTAGAATTTACATCAATGAGTAAAATCAATCATAAAAGCAAAACAGAATTTTGGTTAGATTTGTTGGGAATACTTGTTGAAAATGATAAAGAAATAAAATATAAAGAGCTGCTCATTGATGTACAATCAATAATGGCAACAATGGTGATAACAAAAAATTAGAAGTAGAAAATTTCATCTGTAGAATATGACAGTTGTATATTGTGTGTTGGCATAATGACAGCAAAAGAATTAACCTATTTGTCATGCCTTCAAACAGAGTAATATAATGTTCTGCTTTTTTGAAAAAAATACATGATTTTTATAAAATATAAAAGTAAAGTAAAATCTGCCTGCTTGTTTTACTTAGATGAGGAAAGATACTATGTAAGTTGGAGAGTTTGTAAATAATGTTTTGGAACAGAAATATTTATAAATAGGCTCAGGGGTGGGCTGTTGCCGGTTGTAGCAACTGGTTTGCAAATGTGAGCGCACTGTTGTTTGACTGTTATAAAAAAAATAAATGAAGACATTTTACTGATATAACATGCATCAAATATATAATTTAATATTATTTATATAAAACATATTATCTTTATAAACATTTACAGATAAATACAATGCAGAGATTTAAGGCCAGAGAGACATACTGTAAGTCTTCAGGGAAGTTTGATGGTTTATTTCAAAAACTCCTTAGTATGTCTGTTAACTTTTAAGCGAATGATTTAAATAAAAAAAAGAAATATTGAGAAAATAGAGCTGATCTCTTTTAGTAAATTTATAGAAGGGAAGAAGAGAATGTAACACATGTGGCTTTGGAACTACTGTACTAACCGCTTAAATTTATTTCTATGGGAACTGGGATTTATAAGAGGATTGTCCCTCCGGTTAAAAAGAAAAAGATTTAAAGGCTTATACCCCTAATTACGATTTAGAGGCCCATAAAACTCCCTGTAAAAAGGGATTTTTTTATATGGAGTATTACTGTTCAGAGCAGTATTTGTCTTACAAACATCACAAAGTTACAAAATAGCCTGTGTTATCTAATGGCTGTTGTCTACCTAGCTAACTTTTAATTTATTTTACACATTTTCAGTACATCAACTCTATATTTAGACTTACTGCTGAATAGTAGAGGTTCATGTAAAATACCTTAGGCACATTATATTTTTAATTCCTAGCATGATTTATTTTTCAAATGTAGATTGCAGTGAAAAATTGATCCTCATGTTGCCTCACAATTTAAGATGCTTCTCTAGCTGTCAGACTACTAGCATTTTCAGTAAATATGTTACTGTGAATGTGTCCTAATCCCTGGAGCAACATTTTGCAAACTGCTGAAGAAATAAAAAGGGTGATTCGTTTAAAGTTCTCACCTAAATTTATAGGCTGTATAAATATATTGTCAGGAGGAAAACAGGAAAGTGTGTGAAATGAATGCTGGAATCTAATGGAAACAAAACTCTTACCACAGCTATGTAAAAATTTCTGTGCTTCCAAAGTCACTGACAGAAGTTTCCACCGAGACTTTTTAAAACTCATATTTTGTGAACATTAAATTTTATATTTTTAATAGGTTTTATAGCTTAATCATTTGCTTCAGAAGATTTCACACTAGAAAACTTTCAAATACACTTTAAAATCTTTTGATGTGTGAAATAGTTACAATCTAAAATATTATTTAACTTACCAATCAGGTTGAAACATAGTATAGCTTCTAAATGTATATCACTGACATTTTCGTTAAATTAAATTAGCATACACAGTACAACACATTTAGCAAAGACAAATACTAAAATAAAATGTTATAAAATCTATAAATAATACAATTAAAAAATAGACATAAAATACAGTAAAACTATGTGAAATAAATGCATTTTATTTATTAGGCTGAATATGAAAGAGAGCAAAGGTAATCTCTAAAGGCAACTGATAAGGTCGGGGAAGGAGTGCCTGCAGATCCTGTCAATTAAACCAATTGGCCAATGTGACCTGTGACGTTGGGGATAGGATTATTTCCTATTTTAATTATACTGAAACCATGGGAAAGATTTAGAGTTGGTTTTCCTTTGAAGCAGTGCCAATATGATGTACTCAATAAAGAGGATCCTTGAGGAGGAACCTAGTCTCAGAGTTCTGATTTGTTTGGGTTCATTAATTGGAATATTGACACAGTGTAATTTTAATTATTTATTATACCACAGAGGGCTGTATTATTGGTTTTCTTCGATTCTTCTGTTTATTGCACAAAAATAAATGTTTAATCAAATACATGATGTTATATCAATAACTGAATCACATTCTCTTAGTAACTGTTAGCACCTTTGGGACAGATCCCACATAAATAATTTAGATTAAAATCTAAATTTCTTTTTTTAAAGTGAAATTACTGTAAACACACTTTAAATCAATTTATACACACAGGTTTTTTTAAAAAAAATAAATGACTATATGAACAACTGTGCTGTCTTATCTCTGGCTATAATTACAGTTTTTCCAAGGGCATTTCATTATCTCTGACACTCTCCATCATATTTTATCTTTATGTTTTAATGCATTTATACTTCAAATATATTCTTTTTATTTATTGTCTTTCTATTATATATTTAAAAATGTGCAATCTACTTAAAATATTGTTGAAAAACAATGTAGTAGAAAGAGGGCAGATAATGCTAGTTTTACACTTATTGCTATCATCTTTGAAAAATGGAATCGTGTGCCAAATGGATGATTGGTATGACTTAGTGGGATTGGTCTGTGTTCTTATCTAAAATTGTTTTCTTTGAAGAACAAGAAAGAAAAACTAGAGTTCCTAATGTGTTTGCATTCCATTGTATTGTCAGTTAATGGATTTTCTAGAATGAATTTTAAGTTATCAAACAATAAGAGCATACTGCAGGATCAGTAAAGACAGAATGTAGCATCGCAATATTGTTTAAATCAACAGATGTGTAAAGGTTTTGAAAAAGGTTTTCATTTCTGAGAAATAAGATGTGCAGCAATAACATTAAAATATAGAGAAAGCCCAGCTGAGATTTAATGATATAATTTCAATTAAAACTGTACTTAAAAAGAAATATCTAGAATGCGAGCAAGGTTCACAATTGAGAAAAGCAAATATTGATCTATCCCTAGGATCATATTGATTTTTTATACCACATTACCAAGGTGCACTTAATATTGAAACTTATCTGAATTAATACAGTTGTCATTTTGGCAAAGTTGACTGAAAGCCCACCACACACAAAAATAGGATTGAATAGCCCAAGTGTGCCATCCATTTTTACACTGTGCCATCACCATCCACAAACACATTGCTGCACATTGATGAAAAGAATCTCAGAGACCTGAGTGAGCCTCTGATCTTATGCATTTTAGATTTCTATGCCTGCTTTTAATCAGTCAGAACAGAGCTGGAAAGAATCTTGGAGGTCTTCTAGTCCAGCCCCCTGGTCAAGCAACAGACCTGCACCTATACCTGTGTTTCACAACCTATGGCACACTTGCCAGAGGTGGCACACAGAGTCCTCTCTGCGGGCACATGCACCATTGCCAGTTGCTCTTCCAGGTTCTGTCACGCACATCAGTGCCCTATAGAATTCCAAACATGTGACTGTCCAGTCTCTTCTTAAAAACATCCAGTGATGAAGCACCCACAACCTCTGAAGGCAAGCTGTTCCACTGATTAATTGTCGTCACTGTTAGGAATTTCTCCACAATTCCAGGGCGCTTCTCTCCTTGATTACTTTCCATCCATTGTTTCTTGTCCTGCCTTCTGGTGCTTTGGAAAATAAATTGACCCCCCTCCTCTTTGTGGCAACCTTTCAAATACTGGAATACTGCTATCATGTTCTCCCTAGTCCTTCTTTTCTCTAGACTAGCCAAATCCAAATTCTGCAATTGTTCTTCATATGTTTTAATCTCCATGCCTTTAATCATATTAGTTGCTATTTTTCCTAATTCCACTTTTTAATTTCATTGAGTTATTTTAAAGGCAAAATATAAAAACTTGCAAAAATTTCTAAACATTTATTTGGAGTATCACCATATAAATGAAATATCCCATATAAATTCTGAATCTGAGACATGTAGACACTGATTTAACTATGAACATAGAAAGAAGGTTCTCTGCACAAGACTTGACATCTTGAAATAGAAGTGCAAGTGTTCTTACTTGCAATTAAAAATATACATAATAGTATCCTGTAGCGGGGGGATCTTTTTTCTTTTCTTGCTTAGTTGTGCAATTAAAAATACCAATGAATTTCATTAAAGAATTCACCATGCACATCAGAGGTATGTTGAAATATTAAGACTACATGTACTTTAAAAACAAACTAACACAGAACAGTTGGGAACAGATCAAATTAGATAGAATTACGATTTTATCACACACATTTTATAGGAAAGATTACTTGTACATAGTTCATAACCAACAGAAAAAATTAGATTCCCAACAATTTCTTTAGAATTTGCTAAACCAAACATCTGCCTGATGTGTATTTTTTTAACAGTTAATATTAAAAATCGACCATTTGTTTGGGAAATTGCTCTTCACATTTCCTAACATATGGCTGTTTGTCTCATTCTTTCTGTGTACAGATGCAGCAACTAAGTTGCAGTAGATCATAATGTACATATTTGAATTACATGCTGTAATTGTTTATTTTTAACTGAGTAAATTGTAACAGATGGGGAAACAATGCCTGCTTGTCTAGCCTGGTTTATTTCAAATAATTCTACTCTTTAGGTAAAACAGCATCCAGAACAGCTTATACAATTCAATGTAATTCCTATCACTGGTATAATAAATTGATGCATTTGGAGCATGACACTAATAATGCAGGTAGAAGGAAAGTCCTGTGGCACATATCAGTCTCTGTTCACATAATGTTGGCTATATCCCAGCCTTTTGTCAAACTTCTGTATAAAATATGCAAATAACAGTTTTATTGTATTTCATTTAAAGAAAATGGCCCACATAGAAATGCATCTGTGCATTTTGCCCTGGTTGGCTTTTTACTGGTGAATATTTGGAAAGGTAAAATTATGCTGCTAAATGTGAAGAGTTCTGAAAACTACTTGAGGAGAAAGAAGTATTTTTCAAACCCTTAGGACTGTACATTTTTATTTGCATTTCCATCACTTTAATTACTGTTTAAAGAGTTCCCGGGATGATTACGCTCAACTATGTTCAAGACATTTCATCCCATTCTTTATATAGAGGAGTGCTAATTAATGTTACAAGCTTTATTATTCTGCAGTAGTTGCAATTAAGGTGCAGCTGGCCAGCGACATCTTATCTTGGGATATGAGTTGCAGCTGTCATTATCTGAAAGCAATTTGATGAGTCGACAGAAGAAATAATGGTGTAAATGTTTATTTGTATGTTTCAGATATCATGGACTTGGTTAACTTCTGAGTTAACTAGGGGGGAGGATCCTAAAAGTTGTAACAATTAAGAACCTCTGTAAGGGATTCTGAAACCAGTAGATTATCTCCCAAATTGTGCCATTTCAATTTTGGCTTGTAAAGTGAGTAAAAGAGAAGTGCAGTATAATGTATCAATGCAGATGATTATGTTGTTATCAATATAGTTCTCCTTTATGACCATGTATATTTATATAAATTAAGTATTTATATTTTTAATATTTCCAGGCTAACTTATTTATGGAAATTAACTCCTTGCCTTACTGGTTGAGAAATTTTCTATCAAGCATGCCAGGGAAATCAAAATATCTATTAACATAGAAGACACTTGCTGAAGCCCTCAAAAGAAAAGCAAACTTGATGTTAATGCTGCAAACTAGTCCATTTTCTTTTCAGCTACTTCAGATTATAATATTAAACTGATTTCTAGCCTTTCCTTGTGTTTTTCTGCATGTTATTGACCTAAAAAGAATAACTATACATAAGAAACACAGATGTATTTTTAATGGTTTGTTTTTTCATGTTCTTCAAAGAATAACAGAGATGGATGGATGGATGGATGGATGGATGGATGGATGGATGGATGGATGGATGGAGACAGGCAGGCAGACAGACAGACAATTCATTAATTCATTCATTTCTAGTAATTTGTAATGGTTTTTGGGTTTTTGCAAGCTCTGGAAGAATATACTTTAAAGTTCTTTATAAATAACAGTTATGTAGAAAAGAAATTACTTGTTACATCTTAAATGTGTTTGCCTAAAATTAATACTGATATATTTAGTAAATTCTATTGGATTTTTATGGATTGTATTTGAATGATGAGATTTGAGGAATTTTTGGAAGACATCCGATTAAGACTAATATAATTATATTGCTCCCTTTGTAAGTTATACTGGATTTTTACTGATTGTACTTGAAAAAAAATGAAAGAATTTTAAGTGGTATTACAAATTTATAATAGCTATATTGTTATTTCTAGTAAACCTTAATGTATTTTGCTGATTAGAATGGAGGACATTTTAAAAATTTGTTTGATATTCAGGATAAAAAATGGTTTGTTACATTTTAAGAGGTGGTGATAAGCATGTTTGCTGGACAGGAAAGGAAAGTTCCCTTTTCTTCTCTTTTTTCTTGTTCTTTATTTTTTATAGCTTACATTAGTTTTATTTGCATTTTGTAATATCCAATAAAGTTATTAGTAAAAATATAAGTTAATACACCAACAAAATATACAAGAACTTGGACTAGGTAGCATGTATAAATAGTAAACAAAAGAAGATAGGTGATTTGGTGGCAAATAAAATCATCTCTGAAATCTTTTTTGCCAAACAAAGATATTATAGACATGTTAAAAATATCTAGAATACTGGCAAATAAAAAAATCTAAATAAAAATGTATTGGTTCAATTAAAAGTACTGTCCAAATAGTGATTAAAAATATAAGTGAAGCATTCATTTTTTAAATAATTATATTTCCCAAGTAATCCATCACTAATAAAAAATCAATGTTTAAATAGATTAGTATTCCCAGACTTAGCTTCAGAGGCTATACAATTTATAGAATCTCCTTTCTCTATTTCAGAAATCTCTGAAACTTCACAGTTATTTCAAGAATTCATCAAAGCTAAAGAGGTTGAGAAAATTTGCTCCTCTAGCTTAAAGTTGTTTATATAGTAGTTTCTCCTTCAATCATGTGAAATTAGTTGGTCTGAGAGATAATAGCTAGAACCTCTGTGTGTGAGTGTGAGTTCCTCGTCCTAATCCAATCCATTAACCAAGGTTGTCAAAGACATGTCAGGATTTCATAGAAATGATATAAATATCATATGAGAGGCAAGTGCCACTTCTTATATACTTGTCTACAACATTCCATTGCATGTTGGGAAAGGGCACAATTTTTTTTCAAAAAAATGGATTCAACCCTCCACCTTTATTCTAAATTATAACTATGTCAATAGTTGTTAAGACAGTGAAATCATGTACTAAGTGGTGAAAATGCCTTGAGATAGAAAGAAAATGGTGGTTGACATGGAAAATAACTCAAAAGTACCAGAAATACATAGATAGTCCCATTAAGAAAAAAATAGAAATCATTAGAAATGAAGCCACAATTCTTCTTTCTAGGGATAACTCTAAATCATTTTAACAAAAAAAAATCACAATTATTTACTAAAACATATGTTCACAGCTGCGAGGATGAACTTAGTATAACATTGGAAAAGAGGAACTTTACCAAAGATACCAGACTGGAAACTAAAACTTGGATAATAATGGCAAAATTATTTACAACACAAGTTTAACCAAATGTAATCATTATATACTATGCAGGAAGGCAAAGTATTTTACAGTATGGTTTTTAAGGAGAAAAGGAACTGTGTAAAGTTCTTTGTTTGTAAATAAACTTATAAGTGTTGTATAACAATAAAAGTGTAACAAATACAGTTCAAGCAGAGATATTTATAACATTTGATATAATAATATTTCTGCATGTGTTTATAAAATAAATGCTTGTCTGATTTATCTTTCATTTCTGGTTTGTCTTATGCTTTACAGCCCTGATAGCCATTGGAAGATACAGTATGACAATAGAGACAGTTGATGTGGGATGGTGCAAAGAAATCACAGATCAGGGAGCCACCCAGATTGCTCAGACTAGTAAATCACTCCGATACTTGGGATTGATGAGATGTGATAAGGTAAGAAACGTTGAAACCAATATACCCATGTGTTTTACAAGATGCATTCTTAAATCTGTTCAAGCAAGGCAGTAAATGCAAGTTCTGTATGTGATTTTTGGTCCTGTCTGGTTGTTTAATATACTGACATTACGATGCTAACATAGTTTTATATAGTTTTGCTTTATGAATTTCCTAATTTCTGACTGATTGTTATTTGTAATTCATTAACATAATAATCTGCCTAGCTTTAAAATACAAATATTAAAATATCCTGTCCCACAAAAAGACTAAAACATATGACTTTGTAAAAGACTTTGCCTCACATTTCTTGTTCATAACTCATCATTTTAAAAACAAGAAGCGTAATATATTGACCATATTTTTCAGACTATAAGACATACTTTTTTGTGTCCAAAAAATGTCTGTGTTTCTGTGGGTCTTATAGACTGAATATTGCCAAAGCCCCATACACCCAACCAGCAATTTATTGGCCTCAAGACACCCTGTTTTCAGGCCTTTTTTCGGCCTGTTTTTGAAGCTTTCTTGGCCTGTTTTAGAGGATTTTTGGGCCATTTTTTAGAAGTTTTGGCTCATTTTGGGGGCTTTTTTCAGCCCTTTTTTCAGAAAAAAGTCTCAAAAATAGTCCCAAAAATAATCAAAAACTGCTCCCCAAAGCCTCAAAAACTAGCTCCAAAAAGTGTCAAAAACAGGCCAAAAAGGCCTCAAAAATGGGCCAAAAAACCCAAACAATGGGCTGCAAAAAGCCTCGAAAATGGGCCGGGGAAAAAACCCAGACAAGGCCAAAAAAGCCTTGAAAATGGGACAGAAAAAGCCCTGGAAACAGGCCAAAAAAGACTGGAAAGAGGCTGAGGAAAGGGAGGCCAATTTTTTTTGTTTCTTTTCTAAATTTAGTCAGATGTGTCTTATAGTATGAAAAATATGGTAATTACAATTTAACCATTATATTATATTAAATTTTTCCATATATTATGACTGTTCCTTGCTTATTCAAAAATATATTAAAATATTTATTATTTATTTATTTATTTTGTCTGATTTCTATACCGCCCCATCTCCGCAGACTTGGGGCGGTTCACAACAGACAACCACAATTTCCAAAATTTAAAATTATCAGATTATAACATTGTGAGGTGATTTATAGAAGGACAATTTAACCACTTAAGAGTGATTTAGTAGGTAATTCCTAGATAGGTGAGACATTTTTATAAAGAATCCTGATTCAGTCAAGAAGTAAATATGTGACGGAGGTTAAAAGCTGAGCTATGACATAAACTCCTGTCACTATGATGAGTAAAAGACACTAATAGACCAAGAATGTATGTTTAAAAAAGGCAAGGTCTCTAAGCCCATTAACTTCCTAACATTCATGTATATAAGACCAGAAAAAAGGTGGTGGTTTGAAGGATGTACTTGTCATATTTACAATTTCTAGCAGGTTGATTAATGTGCTTTGTGGTTTGAAATGCAATGCCCATTTAACCCTCTTTTTAAAAGATTACAGTGATTTATTGAATCCAGCAGAGGTTTTTTTTCATGCCAAGGGTAGAGCAATAATATTCTTATATCAGGCTGAAGTATCAGTAAGATTTGTTTAACTGAAAGACTTTAAAAGTCTTTCTTCAAATAGAGGGTGGGTGGTTCTAATTACACTGGGACTTATACAGGCAAATGCAAACACAAATCATTCTATTCTTGACATCTGTATGGTATCTGTATGGTATCCTCTGGACCCCAGCTAACTCTGAAATACCTTCAATAAGATTTTTTTCATAGCAGAAAAGACCTTTAATACTGGCAATATAGGGCTGCTAGTATTGAAAGAGGGTCACCCCAAAAGCAGAAATATATTTCAAAATAGATTAAAAAGTGAACTATATATACCACTAGCAGGTACCCGTGCTTCGCTACGGTGACTACTGTACTGTACTGTACTCGCTCGCTCCCTCCCTCTTTCTTTCCTTCCTTTCTTTTTGTTAAAAATGAAATCCCTTTCTCTTTTCTTTCACTTTCTCTCTC
>JANHFP010002600.1:262937-274848 GCA_032468135.1 Calamaria suluensis | reverse complement strand
GGAGGGAGGGATCGAGTACAGTACAGTACCGTAGTCACCGTAGCGAAGCACGGGTACCTGCTAGTTGTCTATGAAGCCAAAAGAACCAATTGCCTGGGCATCTGATCATTTTCCTAGTTTAATCTCTTATTATGTATTGTTATAGCTCCATTTATATTTTGTCTCTCTTCTGCTGTAATTCTCAGTAATGTTTGTTTCTATAGATATTCATCTATTTTTTTCTAGAGGAATGTCACTTCCTTTATACAAAATAGAATAATATTGATGAAATACATTTTGTATGGCTTCATTGTCCATTAATACAGCATTTCCCTCTTGTAATTTCAATATTTTGTTTCACTTTATTTTCATAATTTATGTTAGCCACTTCCCTAGTAAATTTCCTGCTTTTTTTTTTGCTTTACATAATTCATTTTTATTTCATTTATCTTACTGTTAACATACTATAGATAATTGCCATTGCAGAAGTTTAATTTGTTGAGAGATACTTGCATTCTCTGGAGAATTATTTACGTCTTGTTTTCTTTTTATTTCATTCAAAATAGCATGTTTTGACACTTTTTAAATTCATTGTTTTATTGTATAAAGTGACCTCAAATAAAAAAAATAAAATTACTTGCATCCCAAACCATTCTTAACTCAGGGATTTACCTAAACTTTTTAAAAAAAATTAGCTTTGTTTTACAATCCTTCACTATTGCTTCTTTCTGTAGCAACATTTTGTTAGTCGTCATCTAAAAGAATTAGATTTTCTTTTATAAATAAAACTCATAGGATTATGAGCTGAACACAATCTTTGTAATACCTCTACTGTAAAATTTTAGTGGCCAAATAATTGAAGTCCAAAGCATATACTTGAAAAGGTTTATGCCTTTCAGAAAGGTAAGCAATTTAACTTCCTTAAATTGTCTTTTTTTTGTCTTGATGTATCAGCACCTAAATTGTCCAGTAGATTAAAAAAGAACCAACCTTTTGAACATTTGCCTTGAGTAATTCTAATATTTTGTTCAGATGTTCTATTCAGTTGAGGGGAGATGACATCCCCATCAGACCACCAATTTTCATAAGAAAAAATATTAATCTGTCCATAAATTGTTTATAAAAATCTGTTTTCCCCTCATTTAGGGCATAAATTCCCAATATTGAAGTGTGAACCCCACACAAATTAACTTCCACACCAACAAATCTGCCATACTCATCAGTCAATACTTCTGGTTCTAGTTGGGGTTTTATGCACAAAATTCCATATTTTTTTGGTTATTTCCTTTCTTTTGTTGCTACAGAAACAAATTCTTCACCAAATTTTTATCAAACATTTTATGTCCTTTTTCTAATAGTTACATTTTCCAATTAAATATAGTTGCTTTTGTCCTCCTTCCTCACCCAGAGTTTCTGATGCCTTGAATTCTCTTTTAAATAAACATGATGAAAATCACAAAAAGATTGATTGCCATATAATCTTGTGAATCCTAATGAGATCCTTGACAGGCAGGGTTTGCTGCCTTGTAATTTACTGACTTGGCCTTGGTCATCAATGAAATCCTGCCACTTGTTATCAAGGCTGTCCTCAGAAAGACTTCTTGGCATTTTTATTGCAAGTGTTAAGGGGTGCATTGTTAGAATATAATAGGATATATATATATATCCTATTATATATATATAATTGGCTAAGTGTGATTAGACACACAAGGAATTTGTCTTGGTTCATATGCTCTCAGTGTACATAAAAGAAAAGATATGTCAAAGTATCATAAGGTACAACAGTTAACGATAGTCATAGGGTACAAATAAGCAATAAAATCATGTGAGGAAGCAGTCAATATAAATCGTAAGACTACAAGCAACTAAGTTACAGTCCTAAGTGGAAGAAGATGGGTGATGGGAATGATGACAAGATTAATAGTAATGCAGACTCAGTAACTAGTTTGACAGTGTTGAGGAAATTATTTGTTTAGCAGAGTGATGGCATTCAGGAAAAAAACTGTTATTGTGTCTAGTTCTGGTGTGCAATGCTCTATAGCCTCATTTTGAGGGTAGGAGTTGAAACAGTTTATGTCCAGGATGTGAGGGGTCTATAAAGATTTTCACAGCCCTCTTTTTGATTCATGCAGTATACAGGTCCTCAATGGAAGGCAAGTTGGTAATGACTGTTTTTTCTTCAGTTTTAATTATCCACTGAAGTCTGCATCTGTCTTGTTGGGTTGTGGAACCAAACCTGACAGTTATACACGTGCAGATGACAGACTCAATAATTCCTCTATAGAACTGTATCAGCAGCTCCTTGGGCAGTTTGAGCTTTTTGAGTTGGTGCAGAATGAACATTCTTTGTTGTGCTTTTTTGATGATGTTTTTTGAAGTTGGGTGTCCATTTAAGATTTTGCGATATAGTAAAACTTAGAAATTTTGAGCTCTCTATTGATGATACTGTGTTGTCTAGTATTGTAAGAGGTGGAAGTATGGAAGGGTTTCTCCTAAAGTCTACCACTATTTCTACGGTTTTGAGTGTGTTCAGTTCAAGATTGTTCCGCTCGCACAAGGCTAGTTGTTCAACCTCCTGTCTGTATGTGGATTCATCATTGTCTCGAATGTGACCGATCACTGTTGTGTCATCTCCTCAGAGATCCAAGATGGCACCACCAAAGGCTGCCTTGGTGAAATGCTCTCTCTAAGTCTCTCTGTTTCTCTACTCCCAGAGTAATATATTCCATTTAATTAGTAGTTAAATATAACCATGGTGCAAAGTTAAATGCTTAGTTTGATAGTTGGGCAAATAATAAACAACACTTTTCTTCTTTTCTTTCTTAGCCATCCTCTTGCACATATTTTCTGAACAAATTACAGAGCAGTTATTCTCCATTGCTAGCCAACAACAGCTTTTCCAAATAATCAGTTGAAATAAATCTTATTTTTACTTCCTGACATTTTCAATACAAGTATGCACGTGAAGTAGAGGTGTGTAGAACTAAGCTTCCATTGTTACAAACTGCTTAGAGACACACTTCACCATCATCATTCAAATAAGAGAAATGGGGGGGGGATTCAACAGTGAACCTTCCTCCCCAAACACTACTTCCTTTCCCCTTTTTCCCTTCCTCCTTTCCTTCCATAGCACAAATATTTTTTTGGAAAGGAGCCTAATCCATGCTGTGAAATAATATGGGAACTTCAGAAAAACCTTGATCGTGATTTTTACGGACTATTTTTGGGAAGCATAAACCCACATTCTCTCTCTAAAAGAAGCAACTATTCTACAACGGTGCCTGCTTTTAGCGTGTCACCACAGGTAGCATGTTTTAAAGCAGAGGTTCCCAAACTTGAAAACTTTAAGACTTGTGGACTTCAACTCCCAGAATTCTCCAGCCAGCCAGCAAACCCTTTACACATTTCCCAGGCACTTTTCTTTGGAATCCAGTCCAAGGTTTCATTGTCTTCAAAACAAAGAAAAGCCCCTTAGTAATGGGATAACATTTAACTGTCCCAATCCCATAGAAGGAGCCAAGTGTATGGGTTCCTAGCAGATCTCAAGGGACACTTTTGTTGGAAAGTCCGATCTACCATTTTGGCTATAGCAAACTTTATAGTTGCTATAATGCTACAAGTAGGCTGCAGTATGAATAATGATCCAGCCCCCAGGCCTTACGGACGCTGATTGTTTTTTGAACTTTCTGCTAGTTTCCTTCTTCAGCTACCACCATCAGCCCTTTGATGGAATGCTTTGATTAGGACTCTGTGCAGTCAATTGTAAGATCATTTCAAAGTGGCAGAACCGCTCTCTTGCTCATGAAATACATGCAGGATGTATGGCTCACATATCTCCCAAAGCAGTACAGTGGATTGTTTGTTTTGGGCTTCGCATGTTTATCCATCTACAGTAGTTTGTAAATCATTGTTTCCTGTGGTGCATTCATATATCACACGAAACTAAAAATAAGCAAACCAAGCTAGCATGATTTGTGAAGCACCGGAGGGCAATTTCAGACTTCCTTCGCTTCTTCTGTAACGAAGCTGCATCAAATACGATACCTGATCCATTGCTCCATTTGTCTGAAATTTAGCACTGGCTTCCCATAAAAGTGGGTAGCTGAAAATGAAGCGTATTTCGGAAAAGAAGTTTCAACTATGAGGCCTACTGAAATAGTTCACTCATTTAAACCTGTCGTCCCGACGACAGATATGACCTATGGCATCTTGTAGATAATCTGATTGATTTTTCTAAATCAGTATTTCTAATCTGTATTGGTGATCTTCTCCGTCTCATACTTCGGTATCTCCAAGATTTCTTAAGATACTGTTTATATTCTTTTCTTTTATCTTGTCTTGAACTAAAATAATTGATTGAAAGTAGGGTTTCATATGTTATATCATCACATAACTCTGTCTCATTGTTAAACTGATCTTAGCAACATTAGCAGAAATAGCACTTAGATATTGCTTTATAGCACTCTACGCAGTTTACAGAATCAATATATTAACCCCCAACAATCTGGCTCATCATTTTACTGACTTTGGAAGCACAGATGGCTGAATCAACCTTGAACCCATAATACTCCTGGCAGTGGGCAAAGTCAGGCTGCAATACTGCATTCTAACGACTGTGCCATGACTCTTGCTTAAAGCTTTGGATCAACAAATTTGGAACATCCAAACTGAATATGACATAAGTACAGGGTGTTCTGCAGCACTAGATTGATCTTCTTTTTCTGTGTGACTTATAAAAAGTCAACATTGCTTGACTACAGCTGACTTTTCACTGAAAAGAGCTGCAGTGTCCTGGGATATAAATGAAGGCCTTTTTGATGTAGCTTTCTTGGCTACCTAACTTTGCATGCATCTCCAGAGATAATCAATATAAAGTGGTTTTCAAAAAAGCTATTTTCCTGGCTTGAGAACAATCTGTCCCTGAGCCTTTGGGTGTTACTAAGTATTATTCTATGTGTTCATCTGTTGAACTGATCTCCAAGGATTGTGACAAAATCTGGAATAAGATGATAATTGTCATTTCTTTAGAAATAGCAATAAGGCAATTCTTCTATGATAAATGCTAATATGTAGTCTCTCAAATATTGTATACATTATATATTTAATTAAGTTCATATAATTTAGATTTGAATAATAAACTTGCTTAGCTTTACAGTTTAAAGTATTTGGATGGATACAAAGATTTTATTATCAGAATATAGAATAACAGAGTTGGAAGAGGCCTTGGATATTTTCCTGTCCAACTTCCTGCTCAAACAAGAGCCCATTCCAGACAAATCTCTGTCCAATCTCTTTTTAAAGACCTCCAATGATGGAGAGCCTACAACTTCTGGAGGCAAGTCATTCTATGATTAATTTTATTTAATTTTTTAATGATATGTTTACTTGTGACTTCATTTATATTTGTGGTTCTTTTTACTTAATTTTCTAATATAGGTCTTCTCTGGCTCTGTAGATCCAGTTTTTTTCAATATTATACTTTAACAGCTCTTTCTTTAAAGAAAATTTAACAATCAAACTTCAACTTCTGATATAGTCTGAAGTCCAGAAATGTTCACTGAGGAGTTGTACTGAGTTCATGAGACTGGATTCAAAATAAGTTCATTTAGGACTATAAAATTTAATAATTTCAGTTGCCTTGTTTCATTTAATGTGGAAAATGAGGTAAAAGTTCTTATAATTAACAGATTGTAGCTTCAATTGTCTTTTTTCCTTCTTGGATGAACATTTCTATTGGATCTTTTTTTAACTACACCTTTGTCAAAAAACATTTAGTTTATTCATAGTGAATAATCAATGTAAATTGAAGGTATATTTCTATTCTTGAAATATAAGGCATATGAAAAAGAATATAGTTAAATCACCAGTAGAATTGTAATGCAACAGAGTACTGAGATTCCTATCGTATTGGTTAGTCTCATTGATGCATCTTAGTTTAATAACAAAAAATATGAAATCAATCTTCCTCAAATTTTTCATTGACATGCAATTGGGTTTTTTAAATATTTTATTAGAGATGCTGGGGAGAGTGGCATTAGTTTAGATGGAAGAGAAGACTGAAAGCTTAAAACACAAAGGAGAAAAAGTTAATTTAAAGTGATGTTTGGTAAAAATTCCCCTTTGAGATCCTGTTGTGTAATTGAACAGATTAAGATAACTGACAGTAACTTCACAGTGTGTCTAAGTGGAGGTCTCTATGGGTCAGCTCTCGGATCCTGTGCCGACACGTTAAACAAGTTTGTCAATTTTCCATCAGATTGATTTTTCTCACAGGTCTGGAAGGCTTGTTTCATTTCATCTTATTTCCACCGGGGTTCTTAACATTGCAAACTGGCATTTACTTTTTCTCAAAGTGCGAAGAATGATTTTTATCGTAGTGTAGCAATCAAGGCACTGAGGCCTTCTGTTTCCTGCGTTGACCATTTTATTCATTGGAGGCTGTTTGTGGAGGGGGAGGTTTGAAGTGTCCCATCCCCCCTAAACAGGATTTAAATTTGTGGAGTAGATTAGTAAGACTTGTACTCCCATTGTACTTTGGGAAACAATTTATATTGTAATTTGTGGGGTGGTGCTTTGTGAAAAGAAAAGCTAGTGCTCTTTTCCCATTTCAATCTTGTTGAAGACTTGCGTGACAAACTACGGTGCCCCTAAAGGTCACATAAAGCGTATTAAATCTATTTTCATGTCATGGTGAAATGACCCCAGTCCTCAAGAGTTGTCAAATAAAATTATTTGCATGGATAAATGAGGAAAAAAAGTACCTTTTAATGATCAAACATTATAGGCATCAGAAGAGGTATATCAACTATATGGCAGCTAGCAGAGTTTACTTGGAAGAGAAGTCTGTCCCGCTCCTAACCCACTTCTTCTTAGCCAATGATCATAAATCATAAAAAGATGCGGGGTTACCGTAACATTTATAGAAGTGTAAGTTTTAAGTGAACTACTTTGGAAAGGCTTGGTGACAAGTGAATGGCATAATAAATAATTGATTAAACATTTACAATTATTTTAGGTGCTGTGCAGAGATTAGAAACCAAGTTAGCTTCTGCTTACATGCAAAATATTGAAAAGAATGTGAATTATAAAGTATAGAGATGCAGATTTTGTCCCACATACATTTTGAAAAAAAGCAACAACATATACTTCTGGATTTATTTTATTTTTAGATGATTTTTAAATAGTTAATGAAGCAGCTCTATTTTTCCTGTCTCACATTGCTTTCTGACCTGTTGCTTAGTTTGAACTGTGCAACTGAAAAAAATTAAAATCAATAAAGAACTAAAAAAAGATTAAACATATTTCCCCTAAGTTTATGTGTAAAATCAGATCAACCTTACATTTACACATATTTTATATTAATGCAAGCATCCTTTGAAAATGTGTACTAAGGTTGAAAGGGACATTTGTTGTTGTTTAAAAAGATCTAAAAAGTACAATAATTATGAACATAATTTAATTCTTACAAATAGCATATTATTAAACATTGATGGTTGCATCTGCATTCTTGCATTTGAGCTTCTGAAGCCAGCAGCCTCATAAAATAATGCTTTTGAAGTAAAAATTGCATTAGCCAAAACATATATTTTCAAGACCACAAATTAGGTTATTACTTAGTACAAGGAAATGGAAATTGGAAATCAGTTAAATGGTTGAGTGGAAATTGAATTTTAATCTCTTTAACAGGATTTTTCCCATTACAATGTACTTCCTTCTCAGTAATGACTATTGTTTTTGTTCTGCTGCAATATTTACTAGCATTTGAAAAATTATATAGATCCATCTGTAAAGACGGAGCATGTAGTATAGTCTGATTAACAGAAGTATCTCAGACTCCTATTGTTTTTCCTCTTCATTTTTCTGAATTCCTTACAACCTCATGTTTGGAATCAAAACTATTTCTCAATCTTCTCCCCAGTCTTCAGCTTGGTCTAGTCATGGTACAGCTTTTCCAACATGATCATTTTTGGAATATTACTGCAATAATTAGAACAATCCAATGATGAAATCCATTTTTTTACTACCGGTTCTGTGGACATGGCTTGGCGGGTGTGGTTGGCTTGGCTGTGGCTTGGTGGGCATGGCAGGGGAAGGATACTGCAAAATCTCAATTCCCACCCCACTCCAGGGGAAGGATACTGTAAAATCTCCATTCCCACCTCACTCCTGGGAGGGGAAGAATGCTTCAAAATCCCCCATTCCCTCTCCACTCATGGGGGAAGGATATTGCAAAATCTCCATTCCCACCCCACTCTGGGGCCAAGCAGAGGTGGTATTTGCCAGTTCTCTCAACTACTCAAAAATTATGTTACCGATTCCCCAGAACCTGTCAGAACCTGCTAGATTTCACCTCTGGAACAACCCATTTCATACTCAAAACAACTGCTTGGAACTTGAAATGGAGCCTTTCAAAATGAATCCAATGTTGAATTCAAAGCTACCTTCCATTGGGCAATGTCTGCTGAACCTCTTTTTTAATTGCTGCTTTCTCTGACCAGCTCTAGCCTGATAAACCTCCTGCCTGACCTCTGAAAGTGAAGAGAAGCCTTATGATGCATTCCATCCAGCCCAAGCCCACAATCCAATCAAAGACCATTCCCCAGCAGAACAAGAGTTCAATAGCCTATTATTAAAACCAATGACTGGCAATGGAACAGCTCTCCCACTCCACACGGAGTGACTGTTAGCAGCTTCTCCAGCATTTCCTGACCACAAGGAAAGCAACCCATTTCAGATATTGAACTAAAGGCCACATTATAATATTTTCATTATTTATTTTACATTTCTGGCTTGAATATACTGTACAGTACAACACAGAGAAGCATAAATTGACCACATGAGCCGGATATAATTTGGCTAGTTTATGGCTTAAAGAAGAGATCTCCAAACTTGGTAACCTTAAAACTTGTGGACTTTGGCTGAGTTGAAGTCCACAAGTCTTAAGGTTGCCAAGGTTGGAGACCCCTGGCTTAAAGTATCATGTCACAAAGATACAATGGAAGTAGAATTGCTGATACAGAGTTACAAAATTATCTGAAGGAAGTCTTGCTCTCAGCACAGGCATGTTCCTGATGCTTACAAATTTACAAATGTTAAAGGTAATCTAACATTGGAATGAAATCCTATATTAATGATCAATGGGAATTTCTTCCACTTTAAAGGGAACATCTTTCCAGGGCAAACAGCAACTTTTTAGCAGTGATAGTCACTTGGACTATTGTACTATAGGGCAACAGAGCTAAAATCTTTCAGCCAACAACCTTAGGTGAGTGAAAAGGCACAATGTACTGGATATGAATTAAATAAAACCAATAAAGTAATCTTGTGACCTTGAGGAAACACCCTTCAGGATTAAGAAATCCTAGAAAAAAGGGTTACTAAGCAGAGGACCAGAGGTAGTTGACAAAAACATTGGTTAAACTTTGACTCCCAATACTTCCAGCCTGTTAAAACCCAATAATAGAACAGAGGTGGACAATCTGCAATTCCTGGTCTACCTTGACAGTTTATTTCTTCTTCCTAAAGAACATCACATTTATGCCATTAAAATTCTGGAGAAAAATTGCTGATTTCCATTGTGCAATTTATATTTGGCTGCATGGTGACTTTAATAATAGAAAGGGTATTTTGCCTCAGAATTACCTTCCACTCCTATTCCTATCTTTAAACAATCCCAGCACTAAAAATCAGGTGAAAATGAACCAAATACCTCTTCCTGACATCACATAATGTCATTGTTGGCACCTTTCAGCTTTGACCTCTTTTAAAAGTTCAGTGATGGAGATTCCTGATTCTTGGTAAAAGAAGCTGATACACATTCAGTCTCAGCATAATAAGCTGCTAGAGTAGCCTAGAATAGGATGTTGTTGAGGTATTGTCAAAATAGGTTGATCTCTATGTGAAATAAGGCAGTCATTATCCCAGGGGTGTTAAACTCAAGGCCTGTGGCTGGATCCGGCCCACAATGCCTCTGCCATCAAAAACAGAGCTCAGGAGGGCTGTGGGTGGCCCTTCTGAGCTCTGTGGTTGCTGGCAGAGGGTTGTAGGAGGCCGTCGCAGCTGAAAGCAGAGCTTGGACGGCCATTTTCACTGACAGACTACTCGGGCCACTACTCCATGACTGACATCAAACTGGCCACACTAACTCTGTCCCCCAAGGTCAAACACAATCCTGATTGAGGGTTCTCAATGAGATAGTTTGAAACCCATGCATTATCCTGTCTGAATTGCTGATGTTGGTGTTTACAAAAAGGTGCCTGAAAATGAGCAATTAAATCATTTAAATTCCTAGATTTAATGCAAAATTATGGTAGGAGAGATGTATACAGGCAGCAACAGTTGTGAAGGCCAAAAATAGCATTATTTCATTTCCTCCACTCTTTCAATTTTCATCCACTTTTACATTCCAGATATGTAAAAGTAAAGCAAACAACCAAAAGTAACCAAACTCTGAGCATGCTAATTAATTTCAATCAAAACACTGTCTTAACTGGTGGGTTGGGTCTGTTTCTGCAGCTCTGATACTAAATACATTTATATTGGAATATGCAAATAAGCACAATATATTATACTCACATTTAGGATTACTATATTCCAATTATTGCATTTCAAATTCATTGTGGGCATATCTTAAATAATATCTGCTTTAGACCTTGCTTTTTAAAGAATCACAAAATATATTACTTTGTTTAGAGTAGAGGAGAAACAAAGGGTATTAACCTTTTATTAAGAAAACTCTTAATTTCTGAAAACTGATTCTATATTTCTGGACTTTTAATTTGAACTTACTATAGGCAACAGAATGCCAAAGTCTAGAGAAGTAAAAAGTACTTGCTTTAATTTTGCACCATTTGGCACATAATGTGTTGGGTTGTGTTACTTTAATATTTCTAGTGTCAGCAGACGTTTGTCAACTTGATTCATAATATTAATATTTTCCCCTTCCTCATATATTCCTAAATGTGCTTTTTATTATTCTGCTTTTTTGTATAATATAATAAACAGGTTGATTTGTGAGAGGGCGTGGCTTCTCCCTGAATATTGAAATGTTGCATTTGAACTGCAATACCTCTCTCTCTCTCTCTCTCTTTCTCTCTCCTCCCTCTCCTCCCTCTCTCTGTGTCTCTCCACATGTGTGCATCCTTATATTAGGTATGTATGATTTAATTTTACAAGCTTGTGGGGCATTTTCCGTTTTTTGAACAGGTATGGATATTCCATTTGGACATTTGACAAGAAGCTGAAGTTACCTGTACTTCAATAATTTTTCTAACTTCTTAAACAGATACAAGCACTTTCTGCCTTTATGCTAGGATACACACATCTCAATCTAGGGAAAAAATATAACGGATCGGTCTACAGATTGCAAAGAAATGGTAAAACAAAGTCATTGCTTGCCAACTTTCAAAGAAAAAGGATGACCATCTTTCTGTGCTATGTTGCTTTGTCACATAATCAACCTGAACTATAGTCCTCTGAAGATCTAATTATTAAAAGCCAACTGAAAAGTGAAGGCAGGATTGTTATTGTATCTGGCATTTTTTAAAAATGACATTTTTATGAAAGAATGATAAATGTTCTAATTCAAAGCTGCCAATATAGTGTTACAGTAGAAATCATAATTCAGAATTAACTGTCTTGGACAACTTATACATCTTTCATTTTTCAAACTATAATTAAAATGCAGTACAGATTAAAAAAAATAAAATAAAGTCAGTTGGACTTTGTGTGCAACTACCAACATAATTTATAAAATAAGGCCACTGCATTTGAAAAATAAGACTGACAATTAGATTTTCCTTCTGAAAGATGTAATACATAATAAGATTCAAAGACTGACCTCATGGCAGTGGCTGGATAAATCCTATTTTATATACAGGGTGTCCCAAAGCCTTAGCACGGAACTATATTAAGACTTTTAGAACACCCTATC
>JANHFP010002600.1:234495-246043 GCA_032468135.1 Calamaria suluensis | reverse complement strand
GTTATTTTCCCACAATCTTTTTGTAACATGGTGTGGAAGTAGGAATAGATTTCCAGATAAAAATTGCAGAGTACTTGAAGAGCAAAAATTACATTTGCACCACTCAGGTGACCCTGAGGACATAGGTAAACCTCCAAGTGGCCCCAACGATTCTCTAAAAGGATGCAAATGACCAGCTGTCTGCAAGGAATATAAATCCTTCCATTCCCCACCATTCAGTCAGAGCTGAAGAAGCTTCTTGGATGAGAAGAGAAACATCTTCAAAATAAAACCAAGACAGCCCAGTTGCCTCCTGAAAAAGCACCTTTGGAATGAATGGATGAAGGAATGAGGCCAAATCTATGATTGAGGAAGGAACTGAATTCTAGGATTGTAATATCCTAGGACGGTGAACCTATGGTACACATGCCAGAGGTGGCACACAGCACCCTCTCTGACGGCATGTGAGCCATCACCCCAGTTCAGCTCAGCTCAGCCATGCATGTGTGTGTTGCCTGGTCAGCTGGTCTTTGGCTCTCTGCTGTGCATTTGTCGGGGCCATGTGCCATGTGGGGGAGCCTGTGCACGCAGGCATGGGGTGCATGCAGGGTGGCTCGTGCAGGGCCAGACCTGCATTGCATTTTGGGGGTTCAGGCATGCAGGCACGCATTGGGAAAGGTTAGCCATCATTGTCCTAGGAGTTAGGTAATTCAGTAAAAATGATTGTCAGTGAAATTGTTCTTGAATAAATACCTATCCTATTCAACTGTCCAATGAATGGTGAATAATAATAATAATAATAATAATAATAATAATAATAATAATAATAATAATAATAATAACAACAACTATTAAATATTAAATATTCATCAATAAATATTTAAAATTATTATTATTGCTATTATTATTGCTATTATTATTATTCCCCAGTGAGTTACTACCTTGATGTGATAGTGGGGCTTGTGAATGCTCTGAGGAAGATGAGAGCTATGCCAGAAGTTCAACCCTACTGGACAGGTCCCATCAGAGGAGTCAGACAAAGACTGTCTCTCCCATACAAAATATGATGAGATGTAAATTTCAAAGAGCCATACCGGCTCGGATGTCACCGGGGTTAACAAGGTCCATACTAGATGTTGGAGTTCCTGGATATTTGATGTAAAATGGGCTACATGTAGGACTGTGGCTGAGCAACCAGGGCTAGGAATTGAAGAACGTCTGGAAGAAAAGTGGTTTACCCATTGCAAAGGTACAGTGATTGAAAACAAAGAAATAACAATCTGTTATTACAGAGCAAACCCAACAAGAAGAGGATATTTGAAATGAATGCACCAGTTCTGGGAAGAACAACATCCAGAATCAGAAATAACAGAACAGATGCTAGCTGATCAACAGTGATTTATAATATGAAGTAAAGTATTCATAGAAGCAGAATTGGAAGAACTGCAAAGGTTTACCCAGGGCAAAGACATCAAAGTCTTGCCAGAAATAACTCATAATTTAAAGGCAAACCAGGGGTATAGGCAGTAGAGAAATCCAGCAGAGATATACAACAGTTTTCATTTGGACATGAGGAACCCTCTCCTCTGCCTCAGGAAGAAGAAAGCCCTCAAAGTAAAGAAATAAAAAATTGAAACAAAGAATAACTGAGCATCTAGAACAGTATAAAAGCATCAGATTAAGGCTACCTGCATTGAAGCTTTTTCCAAAGAAGCATCTAGCACAAGCATTAAAAGATGCAAATACTGCAATATCAAGTATAACCACCAATTCACTGCAAGAAAGAACTAAAGTACAGCACAAATGCATTTTAACTGTAAAATCAACAAAAATGGTAGACTGGAAAATTAGATCAGCAAGTTTAGATCAGACACAAGCAAGCTAGAACAAATGAAAGAAAAGAAGCTGAAGTACAGGAAGACCAAAGAATACCTAATCAAGAAATATTACTTGGAAACAGGGAAGATCAAATAATAAAGCAGCAAATAACAGCTATAGCCAGGAAGATGAATAAATATGAAACTCAAATTGCAAATTATAAGCAGGAACTTCCATTTCAACCCAATTAGAAACATTCCTACCAATCCATCAATGGAGAAACCGCAGTGAATCAGTCAGTACCTGACAAGGAAGAATGAATGCAGTTCTGGGCACAGATATGGGATAACCCAAAGAAATAGAACAAGAACGCAGCTTGATTAAAAGAGGTGGATAAGAATAAAAAAGAAGTTGAAATGAAAGGACTAGTAATAATAGCAGAAATGGTATGGAAAAGAGCAAAAGAGATAAAAGAATTGTCCAGCACTAGGTGAAGATGAATTGCATGGTTTTTGGTTGAAACAACTAACTGGTTTATTCCCACACATTGCTAAGCAGTTTAACAACATACTACAAAAAGGTGAAATTGAAGAGTGCTTAACATGTTTGTTTGTTTGTTTGTTTGTTTAACTTATATACCGCCCCTCTCCCCACGGACTCAGGGCGGTGTACAGCCAATAAAATTTAAAATATAATACATACACTGATCAATTAAAATATAAATTAAATTACTATCTATTTTGGCTATTAAAATTTAAAATATATTTAAAAGAGATTATCAAAATATTTAACATTATTCCCCTTAAAAACCCCATTCTATTTATCCCAGACCAGCTAAACGGAAAAGGTAAGTTTTTAGCTCCCGGCGAAAAGTTGGTAGGTCCGGGAACCTTCGCAGTGCAGGTGGCAGTTCATTCCAGAGGGACGTTCCTTCTGAAAAGATAATAGGGTGTGGCAACTTTCCCAATATCTGGGGAAAACTAATCATTACTAATAATGACACTGAAAAAGGAACAGAATTAAAAGGTGACAGGGCTTGCAATGAAAACAAAATAGATTGTTTGTACTTAAAATAGGGTATTACAAAGCATAAATTAGTGAAGCTAGCAATGGTTTTCCTGTAAATGAAGCAGTGGTGTAATCCATTTTTTTTACTACTGGTTCTGGTGGGCATGGTGTGGCTTGGTGGGCATGACGGGAGAGGGATACTGCAAAATCTTCATTCCCACCTCACTCCAGGGGAAGGATACTGCAAAATCTCCATTCCTACCCCACTTTGGGGCCAGCCAGAGGTGGCATTTGCCGGTTCTCTAAACTGCTCAAAATTTCCACTACTGGTTCTCCAGACCTGTCAGAACCTGCTGGATTTCACCCCCGAAGTGAAATGTTATTACTTATCCATGTGTTGTTGCCTTTTTTAAAGTATTATCTTTGGTGTTCTCTCTATGATAACATACAACTCATGTGCATTACTGTGAATCAGCTCTTGGCAAGGACCTCTGAAATTTTATGAGTACTGTAGGCTTCTGTTGGCAAAAAGAAACAGCAAATGCCCATATATTCCATTCTTTTTGTTTGCCAGAGTCTCTCCAGGCATTAGTGAGATCTTCCTACACTTGTCCGGTGACCCGAGCCATTCTTTAAATATCTGTCAGGATTTGTCTCAAATGCCCAAAGAGCCCAACTGCTGTGAGCTGATTTGTTTTCTGATGATGAAGGGACTGCCCCCTGAAAACGTCCATAAATGGACCAATCTGTAAAATGTTGAGTAGCATACACTTATAAATTATCAAGGGATCAATGTACCTGTTTCAGCTGAAAAACCTCTGCTGATAATGCTATGATACTGTGCTGCATTGCATCTGTATTGCTCAGACAAATGTGACTATGGACAAACTGAGCTCTAGAAATTAGATTGGTCAGAAAGCTTTGTTCAGTCGAGTGATAAATGTGGCATGCCAGGAAAACATCAAAGAGACCACTCTTAGTTTCCCATTTAAAGAATTGGTTGGGGAATGACATGCTAAGTAATTGTGCAGCAAGTTGTGTGTGAAAAATTATCTCGCTTGCAAAAATGCCATTGGTGATAGATAATCAGAAATTTCAATGGTCCTCTACATTTAGAAAGCACCTTAAATAACGGTGGTTGTATGAAACCATTTGTATTTAAGGAAAAGCCTAAATAATTTATGGCTGAGCAGAAATGTGTAGCACTGGCTAGATAAATGAGGAAACCCCAGCACAGTCTATCTTGCACCCGTTGCCACACTAATTACAGATCAATTACCTGCCAGTTGTTTGCAACCTTATCAAAGAATATACTAAATTTACTGAGGGGAGAGTGTGATAAGATGACTTTTCATTATTACAGGAGATTTGTTGGAATAATTTTGGCCCTGAATTAGTCGGGGCTTACCTAGAAGTAATGTGATCTATAGGCAAAAAGTTTGAGAGCTGAAGAGGTGAAACTTTATTATCCAAGTCCTTGCTTATATTTTTTTAAATGATCATTCAAATCTCCCTTTTGAATAGCTGTTAGCTTGGCATTTCTCTGTACTGACTGTACATATCCGTCCATGAACTCAGGCAGGACTTTCTTACAACTCTTGGACATAGCAGGAACGGAGTTGAAATCCAGCAGGATCTGACAGGTTCTGGAGAACCAGTAGCAGAAATTGTGAGTAGTTTTGAGAACCGGCAAATACCACTTCTGGCTGGTCCCAGAGTGGGGTGGGAATGGAGATTTTGCAATATCCTTTCCCTGCCAAGCTGCCAAGCTACACCCACCAAGCTATGCCCACAGAACCGGTAGTAAAAAAAATGCATTTCACCACTGACTTGGATCCTTCTATTCTGACACTGGGGGAGGCTTTTCTGAGAAGATCGTTGATTCTGGACCCAAATGTATTACAGTGCAAGACTTTTACAATTTCAATAAATGGTATGGAATGAAGTAAACAAAATATTAAAAAATTATGATATTACGTAGCTACTTACCAGACACATCTAAACTATGTTAAAGTAACCAAAATATCTTTATAAACCCCAAGGCATATCACAACTTTTGAGCATCCATAATGGTTGGAAATTGAACGTTGAAAAATTTAGCATGCCCTAAAATTAGACAGTAATAAACTGCTAATATTCCAGTTTCCATTTTATAAAGTTAAAATGCTTTATAAAACTTCCAAGCAGCTTTGACCAACAAGACTTTTTACCTACTTACACTTCACTCCCTTTTAGATATGGACTCATGATGTGTGATTTTCCATTTTTGGATGAACCACTTCTATCTTGAATGGGATTAATTCTTATAAGCTGTATAAGCAAATAAATAGCCAAGTGGTATGTGAACTTGTAAACTGAAATTAAACACATCTAATTACCACTTGTTGAGAGAAAAGTGGCATGGGCTATTGGTCCAACCCTTCAGGGTTGTGGTGAACGCTTGCGTGCCATCCGCGCTAACTCATGGCTCCTCCCCACAAGCTGCATGCGTAATTGCACCATCTGCGCATGCACACGGCTTTTGCGTGTGCCCAATGCACTGTGTGTGCAAGCACACTATCTGCACATGCACATGACTTTTGTGCAGCTGGGCCTGTGCGCTGCATGTGCAATTGCACCATCTGCACATGCATGTGGTTTTGCACATGCAATTCATACATGTAAATGCCATCTGTGCATGTGTGTGCTGCATGCAAGCACTTGGGCGTGCAAGTGCAAATGTGCATGCATATGCAGGAGAGCTCTGAAGACCAGCTGGGTCCCCTGAATTGCATGTGTATGCACTGGAGGCCTGAACACCAGCTGGGGAATGCTTGTATGTGTAGCTGCAGGTGAGTTGGCCGACAGCTCGCCTGCCTGGAAAGATGGCTCTGCATTCAGCATCACGGTTCTAAGGTTTAATTTTTAATGTATTAGTTATATGAGCATATAGAGATGTCTACAGAATTATTATCTCAATACTCACCATTACGATTTTCTATTTTTTGTAAAAATAGAAATCTGCACACACAGAGCTAAATATAATAATTTCTGAGACATAGCTTGCTATTAAAAGACCATGATTAGGAGTGATCCATGAGAATAAAAGAATTCAAGTAGTCGTTTACAAGAATTGACTTTCCAATAAAAGAGGAAAGACTTAGAAACTTTGCTCAATGCAGGCATAGCATTCGAAAAAAGATATAATGTTTATAGATCTCGGGAATTGAAAAAAAAAACTAGTGCTTTTTAAACTACCATCCTTTGGCAAGAATACCTTGAAAAACTGGAAATGATTGATACCAATTGCTTGCTGTGTATATAATATTAATTCTCAGTCCAATGCAACTCAAATACTAAAACTCAGAGGCAGTTACCACTTGAGCAAGTGCCAAATCATTATTACTTTTTCACCCCAAATAGAGTATTTTCCAAGGGGAGTATAATACTGCTCAAAGAAAAAAAAATCCAGCATAAAAGTTAAAACACAATATACCCTTGGACAAATATAATCAGGTGAAGATATTTGTGCAGTGGAACCCTTGGGGAAAAAGCAGTTTGGTGTCCACATCAGCACTTTGTGCTGAAATATACTCAAGCCAAGAGAACAACCTTTCAGTACCACACAGTATTTCAACCCATCCTTCTTAAGCTAGCAGGCTACTTGATGATTTCCCCTGTTAGTTACAAGAAGAAAAAATTTGCAGTATAAAGTAGTACATAATATGCAGCTTGCAGAAGCAAGTGTTCCTCCTATCTTGTCTTAAATTTTAGCTCTTCCAACTCATAATTGCTACTGACTTTTTTAAAAAATGTGAAGCTCCATGTGAGGAGACCAATATATATATATTAAAGGTAATCAGCTTTAACTTTATGAAATATATATTAAAGGTAACTAATACCGTTACCTCAAACTTTCTAACAAATATAAAATTGCCTGTCTCCAGCACTGCATATGCCAAATGTACACACAACAATATTTCCAGACAGAAAACTACTGGTCTGTGCGTGGCAAACTTTGTTAGTAAACCGCAGTAATAAATAAATGCTATAGCATTCACCAAACGTTCACTTTATTTTCTATTGTTGTTTTCTTTTCTTTCTGTTAATCAGGGTAGATCATAACCTTTAACCTCTGACACTGAATGGTTCAACCAGAGTACAACAGATCAGAGCTGTTCTCAATGTCCTTTGCCCTCTAAGATGTCTGAAAGGCAACCTTCTCACAGAATCTGAGATAATCACTTCTGAACACTTTGCACCCCTGGGGTTTCCAACAGCCAATTTAAAATCATGATTCTAGCAAATCCTCTCTGAAAGTTACAGTGCCGACTCCAGCCGACATTTTTATTTGAATGTAGTCTCTACTCCTATTTAGAAATATGAAAGCTCTCCCAGGTTTTCTAAAAGAATAGCTCATCAACAAATTCTGGATGAGAAAACTCTAATTAGAACAATATTAATGAATGTATAAATACTGGAGAAAATCACTAAATATAAAGACCTGCAAATAGAAATAGGACAAGTGCGGCAGAGGTGAGTTTCAGCAGGTTCTGATCAGTTCTAGAGAGACAGTAATGCAAATTTTGAGTAGTTCAGAGAACCGGTAGTAAAATTTCTGACTGGCCCCGCCCCCATCTATTCTCTGCCTCCTGAGTCCCAGCTGATTGGGAGGAAATGGGGATTTTGCAGCAAACTTCCCCTGGAGTGGGATTGGAATGGATATTTTACAGTATCCTTTCCATGACATGCCCACCAAGCCATGTTCACCATGCCACACCCGCCATGCCACACCCACCAAGCCATGCCACGCCCACCAAGCCACACCCACAGAACTGGTAGTAAAAAATGTTGAAACCCACCACTGAATTGTGGCAAAAGAAACCAAAGGATAGCAGCACTAGGAATAGGTGTGTTGAGTGCAATCCCAAAGCAACTGTAGCACCATTTTACATCACCACCACTCAATTGCAAAAGGCACCTTTACTTGGAACAGCTTAAATCAGAGGTTCCCAAACTTGGCAGCTTTAAGACTTGTGGACTTCAACACAGAGCTGGCTGGAGAATTCTGGGAGTTGAAGTCCACAAGTCTTAAAGCTGGGAAGTTTGGGAACCTCTGGCTTAAATCCCATGATGATACTTTTTATTTCCATCAAGCAACAATTGCCTATCCCAGATCCCTCAGAAGGACTTGATAGGTAGACACACATCCAGTCTAAACATCTGGCTGACTGTGCCACTACTACTACTACTACTACTACTACTACTACTACCACCAATAATAATTATAGTAGTAGTAGTAGTAGTAGCAGCAGCAGCAGCAGCAGCAGCAGTAGTAGTAGTAGTCTTTTAAAATGACAAGAAAAGGGCACACCTACTAGGAATTTGACAGCAGGGTTCACAGAGAGAAAGAGATCAATGCCTCAGAGGAGTAAACCAGCAAACCTGAACTTCATGTGGTCAACTGTGAGTGCTGCTAAAGTCCTGTCCTGAACAGCTGCTGCTTAGAAAGGATGTAGTCTATGAGTTGCTGGTTGCCTTTTGTGGGTGATTGAATTGTTTTGTTTGTTTTGAGCAAGCAGAGACTGCTGCAGAAATTGCACAAGGAAAATAATGCATCCAGTTCCCAGAAGGAAGATAATGCAGAGTGAGTTCACTGGGCAGGACTGCTGACATGAATTGGGGAGCAGACTTCGACTGGACTTAGAGGAAAGCAAGAGAGAAAATGGATCAGAGAAGCTTTGCACTGTATTCTGCGGGATTATGCGCTCAGTGGTGTGAAATGTCATTCAGGAGATGTCAGGTCATGTCTTAAATAGCTCCTGATTTTTAGATTGTCTAGAGATATGCAGCTAGTAAAAGAGAGGTTATATCTCATGAACATTGAAAAGAATGAACAGGGTTGTAGTGCACAAGCCTTCATCCAAGGTTTGTATTTCTGAGCTTCCATCTCCTAGGACTGTGATGGAGAACCTATGGCAAGTTCTCGCACTTGTGGCTATTAATGTGTGTTTTTTCCCAGATTAAAGTCAATCTAGTTTTCCAAATTTCCTCAATACTGCTGTTTTAGTTGAAATTAGTGTTGCACCAACTGGCCCTTTCTTTACCATTTTCACTCAGAGTGGTAGAAAAGAATTGCTTAAAACTATTTATAAGAAGAAAGTTATGCAATCCTCTAATGGGTAAAAGCAGTGTTCTTAGTTTAGTTACAAATTTGTTAAAGGATGTGTAGGTATTTTTTTATAAACATATCACTATCTGCAACTCCTCAATTTGCACAACTCAAGGTGCCATAAGTTATGTGTTTGCATGGACTATAATAGCAGACCAAGAGCCATGGATGGCTAGGGAATCAAATCCCAGTTGTTACCTCCCTTACCAAACAACCCTTAATGCTTCACCTGCTTACCTTCTGCAACCCAACAAGACATACACAGACTTTAGAGGATAATGAGAACTGTAGAAAAAACAATTGCTACCCACCTGCCTTCCATTGAGGACCTCTCTTTTGCACGAGTCAGAAAGAGAGCTGTGGATATATTTACAGACCCCTCACATCCTGAACATGAACTGTTTCAACTCCTAGCTTCAAAACGACACTATAGAGCACTGCACACCAGAACAACTAGACACAAGAACAGCTTTTCCCCGAACGCCATCACTCTGCTAAACAAATAATTCCCTCCACTCTGTCAAACTATTTACTAAGTCTGCACTACTATTAATCTTCTCATTGTTCCTATCACCCATCTCCTCCCACTTTTGATTGTATGACTGTAACTTTGTTGCTTGTAACCTTATGATTTTTATTGACTGTTTCCTAATATCATTTGATTGCTTATTTGTACCCTATGACTAGTGTTGTACCTTATGATTCTTGATGAACATATCTTTTCTTTTATGTACACCGAGAGCATATGCACCAAGACAAATTCCAATCACACTTGGCCAATAAAAATTCTTATTCTATTCTATTCTATTCTATTCTATTCTATTCTGTTCTACTCTACTCTACCTCAAATATAATAGTGACACCTAGAGAGCCTAAATGGGGGACCTGTAAGACAGTTTTCAGCATAACTCAAATGTCTTCAAATGTCTTCATAGTTTGATATATTTTTGAGGGGGGGATTTTCCTGCAAACAAGAATGTTATACCTAGTTTTAGTTGCAATTTTGGGACAGCACTGGCAGGGAACTATATTGCAGTTGAGAAATGCCATGTTTAAATAATCCATGAAAATAATTGCATATGCTAGGCTATAAAATGTTTGGAAAAAAGCCATCCATTTTATAGGGTATTAGTAACCTCAGAATAGAAACTCAGCAGCATGTACTGTATGCGATTCAATATCTATCATCAAATTTTAGTGTACATCTCCTGATATTTATAAACCGTAGGTATTTTCAGAAAATTGCCATACTTTTTTAGTATTTCTTTTAAAAAGGAAAAATATCTTGCCCAATATATCTATGTGCCTAATTTTATTATGATGAGAGCTGCAGTTACAAGAATTAAAGAGCTCCTGATGACACCCCATTTTGAACAGAATTGTCCTAAGAGGTTTTACAATTGCCTCTATATTGTTCTAAAAGATAGACTTTACCAACTCTACATTGCTTTAGCTGGTGCTTTGATTTATTTCACTTTTCACTTCTTTATTTTTAAAGCTTTGTGACAGGCAAGAACAATTTAAAAAGTAATTTAAGAAGAAAATAGCAAAAATGCTATGCCTTTCCTGCCAAGACACTAATGCGCAACTAAATGTGATGCCCAAGGAGATGAAAACACAAAAGATATGCATCTGACTTTCTAGCAGGAAATTATGAAGAAAGAATGTAAAACATGTCCATGAGTTAGCAAAACTGAGGTAAAAAACAGACCTTGAAAGTGTTCTCTCCAAAACAAATAACAAATAAATATAAGTGCATAGTTTTTAATCTGACTTTTATTCTGGATCAAACCATCAAAGGAACTTTTAGGAAAAAATGTCTGGATTCAAATTGCCTGTGATATAATTTGGCTTAGTGTGCTACATGAATTCAGAAATTGTGAATTATACATGATTTATTGCTAGGATCCCCCATGTGGCATTTGTGGGAACCAACATGACTCTGGTTACCTGTCTTGGATTTGCCTAGATACTCATGCGAAATGAAAAATGAAACTGGCTTCTTAGATCTTTCTAATTGGATTCATCTGAAAGCCAATTGAACAGCATAAGAGACAAGAAAAAAATCCATTCTTTCACCTTTTTTATTGAAATTCCATGCCAAAGTATTCATGAGAAAGCTAGAACTTGACAGACAAAAAGTCAGAGTAAAGATTGGAGGAAGTAACATCTATGATCATTGACATGTTGACAACATATCTTTTTTCTCATATATCAAAGACAACCTAAAATGTCTGATCAAAAGGATTAATAAAGAAAGTTAGAAGTTTGGCCTCATCCTGAACATCAAAAAGACTATGCTCATGACCACTGAGAGAAATGAAAATGTCAAAATAACAATTGACTATGAGGAAATCAAATCTGTGCAAGAATTCATTTTCCTAGGATCACTGATTGATAAAAGCAGTGAATACAATCCAGAAATCATTAAGTCTTGTACCATATGATTTTTGATGAACATTTCTTTTATATTCACTGAGAGTGTATGCACCAAGACAAATTCCTTGTGTGTCCAATTTTTATTCTACTCTACTCTACTCTACTCTACTCTACTCTACTCTACTCTACTCTACTCTACTCTACTCTACTCTA
>JANHFP010002600.1:201158-213018 GCA_032468135.1 Calamaria suluensis | reverse complement strand
TATATGCAAAAATTAAATATATTTATTGGCAAAAATAAGTAGCTTCATTATTGTTTAATTACATAATAATGAAAGGCACATGGGTTAATAGATAAATGAATAAATTTAAGTCAATAAACCTATATGAATTGTTTTGTAGTGGCATTTGCCAATTTAAAGCCATGTTACTTTCCTTTGGGGAAAAAGGATAATGGATCCAAAGTTATTGCCCTATTGCTTCTGTTTATTCTTTAATGTCCTTGAAAATAGAACTATGACAATTGCATTTTGTTTATAACCTGTTATCCTGTTAATAATTTATCACTACACTGGCTTAACCCTTTAGTGGCCATCTTAGGCATAGCTACAGAAAAAAAACAACTTCAGCAATATGGAAAACTATAATTAAGAATACTGTAGCATTATTTTCTGTTTCAGTCTGTATCCTACAGAAAATATTTTATTTGCTACATATATTTATTTCTATTATGGTATTAATTTGAATCCACCCCTCCATGGTATGAAATATATTTTGGTAGATTTGCACATTGTCAAAACCTTTCCTAATATTAGATTATCTGAAAGGGTTATTCCATATTTTTAGCAACTCTTAGTTGACTTTTTTTTTTAAAAAAATGAAGTATAGTTTACCTGGTATAGGCAAACTGATTGAAATAAACTCAGTCAATCCCTTATTAGAAATGTCTCAGGTGTTGTTTTACAATTCACCACTAGAGGGAACATGGGCACTTTGAAACAACTGGGAAGCTTCAAAAATTATAGCCAGAGACAGAGTAGTTAAAAACACATACTTCTAGGAGAGGAAGAGGGCGGTTGCTGATAAACTATTTTGTTACACTTGAAAGAATATTTCCTACAGAATTAAAAGTAATGCTTTTAGAAAGCAGGGAGGAAAATCCCTGCCCAAAACGTAGTGTCTTTCTCCAAGTTGCTAAAAGAAAATGACAAAAAGCAGGCAACAGTATATTCGTTTAAGAACATTAATTTTATTTATTTATATATTAAGTTTAGAGACTGCCCATCTCACTTACAGAGCAATTCTGAATGTTGTACAATTAATTGCACTCCCTTTCTCACTAGTTTATTTTCTTATATAGTAAAAGTTTCACTTATGACTAGTGGAGCTATGTTTATTGGCCTGGGATTTTGATTGCCACTGGGGTGTTGTTTTTATTTATGTGAATGGACGATGGGTGGATAGTATAAAAGTACTAAAATTGCTTTCTGGACAAAGGTCACCTGAGCTGGCTCGCTAGAGGGGACAGCATACAAATGCATCTGCCTGCAGACACAAAGATGTCTGTGATGGGAACAAAGCTGATGAAATGGGACTTGTTTTTTTCTCTCTCTCTCAGCAGCATGTGTTCTGACATTACCTTTTGCATCAAACCATGACATGGCATTAACCTGCTCAGGCATACTTTTTTTCTGCCATGTCATCTGAGCTTGCCTTGTCCCCACCCAGGAACAAGACAGAGTTAAAGCACCATCCTCTGTGATCTTTGTAAAATTGAATATCACCAGCTATTTTTCCGGGCAGGTACTGTAGTTTTCCGCTGACTCAAGGGTGGGAGGTGGCACTTCAACTCAACAGCGGGGAAAGGCCTGCAAACCCACCAATGTAGGTGCAGATCGAACAAAGGACACTTTATCTTTTAAAAATCTTATGCAAACCTCCTGGATTGACCTCCTTTTTTTTTTTTTAGTAAGGCGTTCACTTCCAACGTCGGGAACAGAAGACTCCACGCAAATTGTTTACCAGATAGTTAAGTTCATTTCTTCCCTCCTCCTCCCGTCCCTTAAAAAAACAAAAAACAGACCACACTCAAAAGTGCCAGATTTAAACTTGGCAGATCTGGGGTGAAATTCCACAGATCTCGCTCGGGAGAGGATCGCTTCCTTCAGCAGCCGGTGCCGCATTCCTGTCTCCCAGATTTGGGTGAATGGCTTTTCTCCCTCCACCTCCCTTTCCACGGGGGGCGGGGAGCGGGGAGACCCAGCACCAGGCATCGCCCTGCAATTTCTGCCTCGCAATCACCCCCCCCACCCCCGCGGAAACGGTTACCTGCTGCATCAAGAAACCACTCCGTGTAATTCAATTAGTCAGGTTTTTCAGAAGGGGGGCGAGTCTGCTTGGTGTTAAGGGCGGGGCCTTGAGGCGAGGGAGACGCCTCTTTTGATAAGATCGGGGTCCAATCGGCTTGGAGGGAAAGGAAAAAAAGGGGAAAAAAGCAATCAATAAGCAAACAATCTGGGCTCTGACTGGCTGCTCCGCGCTTCCTCCCCCTCCACAAGTAAACTGCATGCAAAAAACCCCACATGATCTACCAACAGCGCTCCCAAGCCAGGCCCCCTGCTCCGTTTCTGTGCAAAACGCGCAGGCATAAAACGAGGGCTTCCAAACCCAGACCCGCATACGGTCCCCGCCTAGAGCATCTACGCAAAAGCCCCTCTGTTGCCCCCAGACAGCCGTTCCCGCTTTTCCTTGGTGACTGCTGACGATTTATACGCGGGGAAAGAAACTGGTGGTTGCAAAAAAAGAAAGAAAGATAAGAGAGAAAAAAAGTGGGCGTGACTATTTAAAGACACCCCCCCTCCCGTCTCCTTCCTCCTCTTTGGCAGTGTTGACTTCTGTTCCTCCAATCCGGGCTGCTCCTCGCGGTCCCTGCCTGCCAGCCGCTGCATTCGACTTTTCTTTCATTTGCTTGGCGGACTGGGGGGGAGAGAGGCGCTCCCCCGCTTTCTTTCCACTCCCGCCGCAGCGATTTCTTGAGAAGCGGGGAGAAGCAGCTGCCTTGCCGGGCAAGCCCCGGAAAGCTTTCTTCCTCCTCCTCCCCCCCCCCGCCGCCCTTCCTTCCTCGCTCGCCCTCTGATGTAGGCGTCCGCGGGGGGTTTCCGCGACCTCTTTCCCCTCCCCCGTTTTATTTTAATCCCGCCGCCGCCACCTCCCTCTTTCGCAAAGTTGTTACATTCCAGGGACTCGGACCTCGCTTCGCTCCCGGGAGCCACTTGGCGAAGCTTGAAGGAGAGAGGCCGCCTTGCGCTCCTTCCTCGCTCCCACCACCAGCACCCGCCAGCGAAAGAAGCCCCCGAGAGCTGGAAGACGGTCCTCTCTCTCCCACTTTCCGTTTCTCAAATCCTCTCTTTTCCGACCGGCCCTTTCCAAGAAGCCAGTCGGTCGGGATTGCAAAACTCCTCTCGATCCAGCCGCCGGTTCTGGGGATCCGTGGATTCCGGCCGGGTTTTCATCTTCATCCGTCAGCCAAAAAGAGGAGAAGAAACGGAGCATCCCTCCCAGACCGAGCCAGACGCTTCAACTCCGGCCTCCCGCAGCAGCAGCAGCAGCAGAAGCTCAAGATAAGCGAGCCCGAGCGGCCGCCTGGGAAGCTTTGCCGCAGCAGCAGCTGCCCCTTCTCCTCCGCTCCGTCGGACCCTTCGCGCCAAAAGGCGGAAAAGAAGAAAGTCCCCGAGAGGGAGAGAGAGCGGGGCGGGTGGGAGAGCGAGAGTGAGAGCAGCCCTTTGCGAGGGGAGGGGGAAGCCAGGACGGTGGAGCCGCCCATACCAGCGCTGGACGGGGGCAGGGCCGGTGCATGTCTCGCCTTAGGCTCCACACAGGACTCGCCGCCGTGAATGAGCGCCTCCCGCCTTCGCCTGCTGTTGCCCTGCTCGTCGCCCAGCTCCCCCTATCGGGGCGCTCTGGCTCCTTACTAAGGATCTCTCCTCGGGACCGGCTTTTTTTCGGCGGGGATCTCCTCCAGCCTCCTTGTACTTTTCTCTTTGTGTGTGTCCTGTGACTTTCTGTGGTTCGTCCTCCCTTCTTTTTCCTCCCCTTTCCTCCGCTTCTCTCGGTGTTTTTCCTTTGTTCTCGTCCTTATTTTGTGTGTGTGCGCGCGTGTGAAAAGAAGCACACGCGCCCCGCAGCCTCTGTTTCCTAAACCCTTTGGCCGTGTCTTGTGGCGGGGGAAGCGATGTTCCACGTGGAGATGTTGACGCTGGTCTTTCTGCTGCTCTGGACGTGCGTCTTCAGCCAAGATCCCAGCTCCAAAACGGTGGCCGACCGCTATGCCGTCTACTGGAACAGCACCAATCCCAGGTAAGGAAGGAAGACGGCGCACTTTTTAGCACCGGCGCAGTCTTTGAAGGGTGGTTTTGTTTTTTGTTTTTTTGGCACGGCGGCGTTGTCGGGGTGGGTGGGTGTCCGGTGCTGCTTTCAAAGGGGCGCTTCGGGGGAAACAAGGCGAACGGCCTCTCTTTCGGAAGCTCCCAGCGGCTTTGCTCCCTCAAGTATGCGTAAGTGGGTGTCGGGGGAGGACGGGGAACAGGACACACATTTGTTTGTAAAAAGAGAGGAAACTTTTTCCTCTTAGTCGTCAGCCCGGGTAGCTTTAAAAGACGTTTTCTTGGACCTCGCTGCTTTTGGTTACTTCCAGCTTAACACCACCACCCCCATATGACCTATTTGTGTACCGCGGGGCAAAAAACCCCCAAAACTCTCCTTAGAAATCTCAAACCGGTAAATCACTCGCGGAAAAGCGAATATAGGTGGGACTCGAAACGTCCCGAAAGGGCGACCGCCCGCGCGCGTGTGCGCGTGATCCCTTTGGAGGGACCGTGGCTTTTTTAAAAGTTATTTTGTGCTTGAGGGATAACAAGTGTTATAAGGGGGGGGGGGGAGAAAAAAAATCCGGAAATTTTTTTCGAGGAGGCATCGCAGCTACAGTTACCGCGGCGCTCTCGAGATTATGTCAGTCTGAAGTGTGTTTAGGTTTAAAATATTAAGCTGTGTTTATATTTGTAGTCGCTCTGGGCTGCGGCGGGGAAGACTCCAGTTACACCTAACACCTGTTCTGAGGGCTCTGGAAAGCAGAGCTGTTGCTCTTCCTCCTGGGGTCCAGTTTTCTCTTTGTTTAACAGGGCTAGTCTGGACATAACTGTTTTTAAGTCAGGCTGAAAGGGATAAAGAGAGCCTTCTCCTGCGTTCCCCATCTGAAGGCTTTCCACAGCAGAATGACTCATGCTGTCAAGAGTATGCCTTCACGTGCAGTAGTAGTAGTTGGTGATGTTCTCACAGTGCAGAAGTAAAGTGTCCTGTCTGTAGCTGATGGTTTCATGGTTTTTAGCATCATTTTCCAGGGAATGAAATTAAGCATATTCTGCTATATGTCACTGAGCAAACTATCCTCAGTATAAAACCTTCAAGTTGACATTGCGTAAAAACAACTTTTCTGTTGCTTCTTTGTTTTCTTTGCTTAAAAGAAAAACAAGGTTTCTTAGTGCTCTTTTAGCAATTGTAAAGTGAATCATGCAATCTGAATTAGAAAGTTCTTTTTTTTGGGGGGGGGGTTGTCAGCTTACCCCCTCTGGCATTTTTATTGTTTTTCAACTAGTTGATAATAGCAATCCTTCCATTGCTGTTTGCGCATAAATAAGGCACCTGAGTGTTGTGTCAGCTTGTTAAAAATGCAAAGAAGTTGTTCAAATCGACTTCAGCAGGATTTTTGCTTTTCTTTTCTTAAACCTTATTGGACTACTCTAGGGTTATGGAAGTTTTTTACCTTACGTTAACTTCGTGCTATGGATTCAGAATACTGTACCATATTGATTCTGTTATTGTTGTAGGTAATGTTTTAAAATAGTTTGGTAGTGCTTGCCAAAAACTGTTTTACTGTGTTTGATGGTAGAGAGAAAGTAGACATTGCCAAAGTAAAAAAGAACAAGATAAAAACTGTTTGTTTTTAAGTACCTCAAGTTTAGCTGGCTGTTCATCAAGTTAATTTTAATGTATTGTTTTAAGTAAAACAATACTTGAGAATTAGCAATGATTAGTGTTCCTGTAAGTTAATTTCCTTGATAGTTACTGTTGTATTTCCAAACCTTGGCACTTCTTCCCATATTATTAAAAAAAACCTAGCCAAAAATATTCCAACTAAAATCAGACAATTTTGTAAAAGGTAGAGAGCTCTGGGAGAAATTGTCTTTTTTTAAAAAAAATATGAGTGTTATAGAATAAAAATAACATGCTGAAATATACATTTGTTAAAGGTGGTGAAATAATAAACTAAATTTGCCCACTTTGCTTGTGAAAGGGGAAATGTTTGCTGCTTTGAATTTGACCAAATGACTTGCACATGTTGCTCCTTTGGTTAAATCAAAGCAAAGCACAGTATTAAATGTTTCTCTGCCTGTTGTGGTATCAATTAAACATGTAACATAGTGCAGTACTTCAGTATAAATAATCCCTGGGACAGTGAGGTCAGAACTTGAACATTTAAACCAATGAACTCAGAAACTAGTTGTATAAGTGAATACCTTTTTAATGACTGCAAAGAAACAGACATGTACATATGTATTTTAAAATACCAGAAAGAAATGGGTTATAGAACTTTTATTGAAGTAACATGTGGTTGATGGGAGTGATACATGCCCTACCATATTCCTGTATTAAAATATATGGACTAGATTTTCTGGTTTTAAATAGAATATGATGAAATATATTTTTGCCATATTTGTTCATTCATTTGACCTACTACAAGGCTTTTTTTAAAGACAAATTCTAGAATTTAACACATTTTTGCAATTTATGTTTTATCATTGGAAGTTCAAAGCCCATAGTCTAAATTCATCATTGGAGTTTTATTTAACATGAGATATATTACTTGTCAAGAAGACTTTTACATGTTTTGATTCTTATACTGTTAGAATACTTCTATGAGGGCTTACTAGTTAAGCTAGAGTGATACATGGGGATCAAAGGCTATAAAAGAATTAGGATATTGTGAATTAATTTGAATGAAAAAAGTTAATAAAATGAAAAAAGTTTATGTAGAGATTTATATAATAATTTCTGAGTTTATAATGCACTTCTAATTAAAATTTTTACACAAATTTTATGTGCAGTTGAAATACAGAATTACATACAATAATTTAAATGGTGTACACCAATAGTCTTCTGATTTTAATGAGTGCTCATTTACATTTTAAGTAATTAAAAATAAAATAATGATTTTCTTAAAATAACTATATATACAAATGTATGTAAACTTGATGACATTTTATTCTGAAATATATTTGATTATATTATGAAAACTGAAAGAATTCCAGTTAAGTGTTAAACAAATTATGACTAGATTTGTAATATTGCTAGATGCACTGATTATGAATTAAATATTTTTATTCTTCAAAGGTATTCACAATTCTTAGTACTTAAATGGATTGCATCTTTTGTGGTATGAAATATTTGAAAATTCTTTTAAAGCTACAGTTGGCATATTAGATACTGTTAAGGATCATATGTGGACCTTAAACTTTAAATATGTTGTATTTATGTCTATGACTTAGTCTTAGGAGTCTATATTTATATATTGTAGGTAGAAGATCTGAATTCTATTTTCTTCTAAAGAGATAAGTTTGAGTATTTAAATATATTTTCCTGGATATTGTGTTTCTAGATTAGAGATACATTTTGAAAACTTGCAAATACAGATACATTTTGAGCAGTATTTTATAGAAATGCATTCATAATTTCATCAGGAATCCTAAAAAAGTATGCTTATAGTTTTTTTCATTTATATAGTTTATCATATTAAAATGAAACATCTATGAAACCTATTAGGGCAATTTAAGTATTTTAGAGCAACATATGGACATGGGTAAATGTAAAAAAGGTATTTCCTATGTACTAGAATGATACTATTAACATTCAGTACGTTCCTGTGTATGTTTACTAGAAATTTCTCCTTCAAGGGGATTTAGTCTCATATAATAATGTAATATTAGATTCATTAATAATAGTTATCAGTACAATTTATCAGAGATGTGAAGAGGAATATGGAAGCATAAAATGAATCGTTCATCCTCAAACTGATCTTCCTGTTAAAGATATGTTGAAAATAGATTTAAAGATGACCACAAAGCTATAATAATGAGTGTTCTTGTGAATTGTTTGTCAGTGAACTTAATTAGACTTAAATATATTATTATATTGAGACTGCACCTATGCTTCATTGTATTAGGAACTTTAAGCTGAGTATGACCAAGCAGGCTACTTAGAATTATAACTTTCAATAAATTTCATGCTACATTAAAAGTGCTTAGCTCTTCATAATGAAAGGTCATTCATATTGATAATATCTTATTGCATGCATTTTTTCTGAATTTTGGATATGACTTAAAGTTCATGACTTAACATCTTGAAATCCTATATAGATAAGCAGATTACTTAAGTAGTTTTGTTCCAAATGGTATAGAAATTGCCCCTAAAAATAAGTACCTGCAAAATTGTGGTGTTATTTAAACATTTTTAATTTATTTTTCTTTAATAATATAAGACTTTACTTAATAAAATATTTTTATAATCTTTTAATAAAATATCAGTAATTTTATTTCAAGCTTTCACAGCATAAAATACTGGCAAATAAAAGCTGATGAAACCTGTCTCCGGCCCAGTGAATTTCCTATGATTAGAGGTATACAGGAAATAAACTTCAGAAGTACCTTACATACTATTTAGTTGGTATAAAAATTGTTCTCTATATACAGTGAGTATCAATACAGTGTAGCCTTTTGATTTAGACATTATCCATTCAGCTACATAGACTTTCCCATTCATCAGTAAAACTAAAGCAAATAAACACACCTCTACTTTTACAAATATTCTTTGTAGATGTGTTTTAGAATTTAGGAGACGGTGACCTGTTTTTTTGATGGAGATAGGTGGATAACGGTGTTCCTTACAAATTCTTTCCCTTCTTCTTGCCAATCTAACAGTCTGCCAAGTCCAACAGACAATCATGGGCTTTTTGCCTGTATTGGCTTGATGAGATGAATCACAGCACACAGCACACACAGGTGCTGACATTAAGGTTAGGGTGGAAAAAATGTTGCTGACAGTAATTGCCTAGTTATCGTCATACTCATACTTTTTAATTACACTGTTTTAAGTATTTTATATTTTTGTTCAGGAACTAACAAAAGTTTTTAAAAGTATAATGATTTAGCTGTTTGTGTTTATTGAGAAAAGTATTTCCTGTTGCGATCGATCGATCTGAGTTTATAGTTTGGCTTTAGCAGGCCTTATAAGTTATAACTATTACTGATTATACGTTTTGCTTCCATAAATTATTATCCAATATGTAATAAAGTATGTTACTTGAAATAAATATTACTTAATTAAAACTAAGAATGATCAGATCTTATTCTTATGCATCATCAAATGTTTTATTTTTATGTTTTCATTCAATTATTGTTCAGTGCTAACTAATGTTACAGTAGCAAAGTTTGTTTTTGCAGATTTTTAAAACTCAAATATTGCTGAGAGCAATATAGTTCAATTATAAATCTTTTATCTTGTAAATTTTATTCTAGTCTGTATGTTCTATCTTGTAGCTCTAAGTTGTAAATGTTAGTTTTATTCAGTCTATGTTGCTGACCTATAATAAAGAATTTTAATATTTGAATATTATAGCAACAAACAAATCAGACTAAATTCCTACATTAACAATGTTACTTTCCAACTTCTAGATTGTTTAACCATTTTTCCAGCATTACAATTCTAGTGAGGCATATGCGTTTGTGAGCATTCTTTGTGTGTGCGTGTGTGTGTGAGTGTGCGCACACATATATTTCTTCCATTTATGTTCAAATCTGTAGTCATTCAGAAATTAAATGTCAAATTTATAAGACAAATGTTTTTGAAACCACTTTCTGCTGACCTTAGAGCTATTGATTTATCACCCAAATGTAACACTCACCACATTCAATATTTCTTGTAGCTAGTCTGAAACCTGGGTATGATTCATACACATTATTCTAAAAGCCACTAGAGATAGACTGTGATTTTAAACAATTGAAAACTAAGTCTATATTTCCTTCTTATAAAGCAGAGAGACAGAGAAGGGAGAGAGGGAGGGGAGGAGGGACTAAGGACCATTGCTAATTAGAATATTCCTTGTACTGAAGAAGTTGATTTTGTAGCTAGTGCTGCATTAATCATGTAAATATAATGAGGTGTTTGGCTTGATTGCCAAAGAGATCCTCTGTATATTTGATAGTTTATAGATCAGTGAAAATGCCCTGCGAAATTTCAGTCATGTGGGAAAATGTGATCAAGTCTAAAAATGTTATTAATAAATGTAGAAAATAAAAACTTGGTTCTAATTCTTGTGACTAAAATACATTGTCCTCAGTGCCTATGTTCTGCTTATACATTTCGGTAAGCTGAACAGAGTGGAGAAAAATGGGTTAGGTATGAAACAAAGCCATACAGTATATATCACTTAATTTAAAAAAAAACACACATCACCAACATATATTTAAATTGTATATGGTTGCGGTCATATTCACTGTGTAAATGGGTATACTTGACTCAGCTGCTCTGGTACTCCAAACTTTTCTGCATTCTCCAGTTACAAATATAACATACGTACAGGAACTGTTCAGAGTGCAAATTCTGTTTTTAATGATCTGAAATAACCATGCATCTTGTGAGCAATTCTTTCCGACTCTAGCCCTAATTCTTAAAAAAAAAGAAAATCCAGAGTTAGAATATGTCACCATATAAATGAAAAACAGTACAAGAAAATTGCCTACTAATACTTCATTTCAAAAATAGGATTTTTTAAAAAAAGTATTTTGGTATGTGATAAATCTTAAAACTGCTTCATTATTTATTTATTTATTAAATTTATATTCCACCCAATTTGCCATTGAAAGCAACTATTAACACATTCATTCATCCATTTGTAAATGTACAAGTGGTTCCAGCATAGTAACAAAAAGGGATGGAAATACAACAAATAATATATTTAATGCTTCATATCAAATCCTAAACTATTGTAGATATATAAGACTCAAAACACTATTATACTTTTTATATAAATAAAATAACATTCTTTCAAGGACCCCAGAAAATATGCAGACAAAAATATAGTGATGAAGCTTAACATGGAAATTCCATTTTTCTGTCACTTAAGAACTTTGGTTAGCTATTTTACTTACATTCATATTGCTATATATTATGCCAGTGAACTAGGCCTATTTCTTAATGTCAAATGAACATTAAAAATTATAAAATATTGGTCATAATATAACATTTACAATCTAGCCAAATTGGTTTGCTCAGTAAACGTAACACACATTTCATTGAATGTTTATAGGTTGAAATACAATTCAGATGAACAATATCTGAAAATGAGATTTAATTTAATGTATATACATTCCCGTAGGGTGGGGAAACAATTTTTTGCCAGTTTTCGCTGTCCCCAGACCTTTAGATTAAAGGTCTAAGTTGGTCAAAGATATTGAAGAGTAAGGAGAAATTTGTGCAAAGCCAAAGCTTCTGTTGCACTAAATATTTTCTATTATGAAAGACATACACATTTTATACCTACCAGTTTTAAAATTATTAAAAGTTTTATAACCTCTTATATGCATGCGCCACCAACAAATAGAGTTCAGATTATAATAATGGGTTTTTTTACATATAAAATAATCTCTTTTCTGTATTTTTAATTTAAAGCATTCTAAATTTTTATATATATATTCACAGGGAATGAATACTTAAAAATAGATACATTGATAATAAATATATACATAAACAGATACAAACTACACATACTATATGCAGGATGTATCAAAAGCCCCAATCAAAATCTTTTCTTAATATATTTTTTCAGACAAAATGAATGTTCATAGGTCAAAACTCAAGTTGAAATTATAGCAAAGAGGTACTGCGCAATCCCAAATTCCAACGCCCTTCTTCCAAATCATATTCAGAAGGATATGCAAATCTTTATTTACAGTACAACTTTGCATTGGTCCATTTATAAGTTGCAATCATGAATTTAATTGTGTTAGTCCCATC
>JANHFP010002600.1:137292-149573 GCA_032468135.1 Calamaria suluensis | reverse complement strand
ACACACCCACACAACCACACACACACCCACACACACCCACACACACACACACACACACAACTGGCTTAGGAATTCTTACCCAAGAAGATGAGGTGGTATATGTAAAGTGTCTGTCAATATTTAATATTTTTTTTTAAAAAAAAAGGTAAGATGCAAATGCATAACAGGTAAGGTGGGTTGCCTATAATATAGTTAGACATGTAGAATATGATCAGTAACAGAGATTAAAAATACAATTTAGTTTCACATAGTTTCATTTGAGGCAACATGAGCTTCCTTTTAAAAAGAGACATCACTGCCTTAGAGCAATTTTTTTTTCATAAGAAAGTGTCTGCTGTATTGCTGCTTTAAACAGATCATGGGCATTCTCAAAATCATTTAGGACCCACATCTTAAGGTCAGGAATGTGTAGACTGATGTAGATCTGAACTGTTTTAAATATTTTACACATTCATTTCTGGGGAAAAGAGGGTGCAATTCATTTCTTTTTGAAGTGCTGCATGAAGACTATGATCTTGATGCTTATTCATTCATTTTGAAAATGGCAAAAATACTCTGAGGCCTTTCCATTAGTGACAAAAATTTCATGCTGAAATGACCAAGTGACTCCATTATATTAGAGTCTTATGAACATTCAATGGAGTGCTACAAAGGATACATTTCTGATGAAATTCCTTACCTTCCATGAATATAAGGGTAGTTTTTTTTTGATGAAAATAAGGAAAAAATGTACAAAAATGTAAAAAGACCCAGACACTTCAATATTTTCAAAAACCACCTCCCTTTAAAAAAACATTGTGTTTGTGTGTGTGTGTGTTTGTAGAGATACCTAGTTGCCCAAATATGGGAGGGAGCAAGTTTGTAGCTACCCTTTTGCCTTTCAGCTCATCACAGAGACTATTCCAGGCAGTAATTAGTTGTACGGCAACATTGTGTTGTTAATGTTTCAATTGTTTTTTTTATTTATTACAATTGACATACAAAAACACAAACTTATATATGTATATATTACAACTATAAACTTCTTTTTTAAAAAAAACATTTTTATTGATTATTTCAGTTAAAAGACAATTATAAAAATAAACAGAAGCACACATACCTGCACTAATATAACAAAATATAGCAGAAACAGAAAAAAAGCAAAAAAAATAACCATGGTTAAATTCCCTGGGTTTTAAGTACAACCTGTACACCAGTCTTATTTCTTCTTTCTACTGTCTTCCTAATTCTAAGTGTATAATTGTTTTGTGTTTTAAATTTTCGATTAACTTGCAGAATCTCCCTTTTGTTTTTTATTTTCCCCCTCATTTTTCCTTTTTAACAGTTATACCAATTCTCCCAAATCTGATAATATTCCAAATCTTCTTTCCCTCTCATTTCCATTGTCAATTTAGTCATCTCTGCTCTACAACTATAAACTTCTATATAGGTGATAGAACACAACAAAAGAAAAACAAAAAAGAAAGAAGAAACAGAAATAGAAAAAAGGACAAAAAACAGATAGAGGGGAAGAACAAAAACATAACTCCAAATAAACGTGTGAATCACGCTTAAACTAAGACGTAAATTCAGTATATAACCCTTAAAAAACCACAATTAAACTGTGGTTTCTTGTTACAACGTAGACACCGGTCTATATACATATACTTATTTTTATTTACAGAGTTCTATATATATATATTGATTATATCCTAATTTTGTATTCTAAAATGACTCTCGATCAATCAGCAGAACCTCCCTTTTGTTTAAGATTTTTCTTGTCTCTTCCTTTCAACCATCTGTGCCAATCATTTCAAATTTGATAGTATTCTGACTCCCCCTTCCCCTTTAGCTCCATTGATAATTTGCTCATTTCTGTTCATTCCAATATTTTATGTATGTATTATAATTTGGCCTGGTGGAACGTCCGATTGTTTCCAATTTTGTGCGACGGCAATTCTAGCGGCTGTGCAAATAATGTAGTATAATGCAGAGGTCTCCAACCTTGGCAACTTTAAGACTTGTGGACTTCAGCTCCCAGAATTCCACAGCCAGCTTTGTTCGCTGAGGGATTCTGGGAGTTGAAGCCCACAAGTCTTAAAGTTGCCAAGGTTGGAGACCTCTGATATCATGTATTGTGCGTTGTTGCTCAGTCAGTGATGCAGCCGAGCTCTTTATCAAAAGGACGAGAATTCAGAGTCCTTTGTGCATGACCCTTACTTCTTGTTAACGAGTGAAATTAAGTCATCATCTCCTTTTAACGTCCCTGCAATCCCTTGCGGGGTAGAGTCTGGGCAACTGAATGTAGCTGAGCATTTTTTACTGGCCGGATGCCCTTCCTGTCGCCAATGCGGAATTTTGTTCAGCAGATATTTTCTCACTGTGCCCAAGAGAGAGAAAGATCCGCCCTCTACCTAGGATCGAACTCACAGCCTCCTGATGGCGAGGCGAGGGCTCCCCCTCCAGGCCACCGCAGGCACTCAGTGAAGTTATATTTCAGTATAATCTGTTGATCGTGTGCCATCGGATCAATAGTGGCTCTTAACAAGCTTTTCCTCTTTGGCCTTAGGTGTACCAAGATAATTAATGCGGATTCTGAGGACCCCAAGTACATCATCAACGTTAAGCAATTTGCCAAGTTTGTGGTGGATCTCAGTGACCAAGTGGCCCCCACCGACATTGAAGAAGGGATGAGAGTTGGGTGAGTTGGCTTTTCATCTCCCTGGGACTGAACCGTAGTTACCGTCCTTCCTCTACTTTCTTACATTCATCGTGGGTGCAAAATGCAACCCGACCATATAACTATGGCAACATCTAGCTGGAACTGACCATGTCGTTTCTGTAGCATCGTATAGCGTCAGTCTCCACCAGCCCCTCCCGCAGCGCTGGATGTCGGTTAGCGCGCAGGTCGCGTCGGCCTCCAGCTCCTCCAGCATGGTCCCTCGGTGGGCGTTCGTGAGGCAGCTGGCGCAGTTGTTGGAAGGACTCGCCGATCGCAGCCTGCAAGCTCCCCGCCGAGGTCTTGGTCTCGGCCAGCCGGTGTCCCTCCGTCTGCCTCCGCTCGCCATCCCGGAGGGTCCGCAGCCGCTCCCTCAGTGAAGGCCTCGCCTAGCCCAGCGTGGTGGACTCCCGAGAGGCTGCGGATGGGCTCAGGGCAGAAGAGCTGCTCGCTTCGTCCGCACTCGGAGCTGGGTGGTGGTGGCGGTTTGCGAAGAAGCCGGGCCTCCCTTTCCTCAGAAGGGCCCAGCAGGGAAGACCCAGGCCCAAACACCTCTCCCGAGCCCCTCAGTGGAGCTCAGCGGCCCCGGCAGCCATCTTTAAAAAAAATACCCAGATGTTCAAATAACATTCATTTATTATTCATATAATGTTCATTTATTTAAAGGGAAATTTAAAATAAACATTTTATGTAGTATCTTATTGCTTTTCTACTTATTTACTTTTCTGAATTAATAGAATAAAAATAGAATAGAACCATCTACCTACCTATATTGCTTTGCTGGGATCAGTTACAGAAAATTAGCAATTCTGGAACTCAGTTTAAAACATTTGGTTCCTCTTTTCTCATTCAGCTTTGAATTGCCATCATTTCATTGATAAAAGTATATACTGAACTCCATATATACAAACTCTGGGAAAAATTTAATTTGTCACTAAGCTATCTGGCTCCTTAAGTTTTAATAAGATTTTTCAGATTCCGTCTCTTGGATTTAAATTGTAATTTTCACTAACATGAATGAATATAGTAATACTACCATGGATTCATTGGTTCAGTAGCTTTTTGTGTATTTAAGGACAACCCTTTTTATTCATTTATTAAAGCCCCACGTAGCAATGTGACTTTAGGTATATCTTTAGATACATTGTCTGCATATTTGCTGTTGGCACATAGTGAAGTCATTAACCTTGAGGAAGAGTGGAAGAGTCCTCTTGAGCACAGTAGGTCACAAATCTCTCAAGATTTTAAGGTTTACAAAGTCACAGTTGTATTACTTATTCTGCACTAATTAAGAGTTACCATGAATCTGTTTGACAATTAAAGATACAATGAACTTTAGCACATATGGGCACTGTGGGATAGTAAATAGTCTTAAAGCAAGCAAAAAGTCAACCAGGATTTACTGCTTTATATACTTTGTTTATGTATGGCAAATGGCTGGTATAAAAGTAGAAATTAATTATTCCTGCCCAAGAAGTGGCATTATCAATAGCATGTATCGCTAAGAATATTTTTATCAACTGTTGTGGGATTGTGTTTATAAATGAATTCTCACTCTCCATAAATGTTTATTTTTTGTATATTTGTATATATTTTGTATTTTTACTATATTTACTACATGTAGTAATAGTTTATTTTCTTTGCATCATTAATATTTTAATGCTTGTTTTAAATGAAAACCTCTTTTTAGCAACATTCAAGCTAAATTCTGTTCTCCATTAAAACATCTGATCTGAATAACATTATTTTGAAACTATTGGGCTAATAACCATAATTCAGAAATCAATCTCACAATTTGTCTGAAATATTCCATGTATAATGTGTGGTGTAGTGGCCTAATGGGGAAGACACTTGCCTTCCACTTGGAAGGTGGAGAGTTCAAACCTGGGTAGTGGCAGATGTTTGACTATCAGGGTGTAAAGAGAAAATATCTGCTGTGAACTCCACATAGGCATCAAGAAAGGCATCCAGTCAATAAACTCTCATCTCCACTCAGTTACCCAGACTCCATCCTGAATAAGGGGATTAAACAGTGGTGTCAAACTGATGGCCCGCAGGCCAGATGTGTCACATGCAGGCCATGGCCACTCCAGATCCGTGAACAGGAAAACATCAGAAAATATTGCATGATGGCAACATTTTGTGCTGAGTTTGATACCCGTGTATTAAAGGATTGAAAAAATATACTGTATATTCCTTGCTGAATTGGTGGTTCCACTGGTGCAATCCACAGTACATTGTCATCAGTAAAAAAAAAAAGTTTATTGGTCCCGGAATGAATAAAGATGCAAAAGACTTATCTCCTGTAATTATTGCTAATCATAGAAATATTCTGCATATTTATTAATCCTCGAATGGAAATGAATTATTATTTATGATGTTAGCCTTTCTATGCAGACAGTTGAATTTTATTCATATCTGCTGCTGGCCTACTAAATTGTATGCTTAGACAATTTTCCTTTCTTTGGGTGTTAGGTAAAGCAGGAAAAAAAATCCAGTCAACAACAGAAGATGTAATTGTCACTTTACTTACAATTAGAACTTTGTCTGTACCCGAAATTCCTGTAGCCCCTTGTAGGAAGAATTTAGTGGTGCCAGGTGACGACAGTGCAGTTGCTGTGAATTTCACCAGAGGAACCACCAATTCAATGGGGAATGCAGTATTAATTTCATATAGTTTGTGAAATTAATTTCTGAGTTGCAGATTGTACAAATAAGTAAAATATTTCAGATGGATTATTTAAAAAAAAAACAACAACAACAAACTATTTGAGTGTGGGAGGCCATTTGAAGTACAATGGAATTAATGCTGCCTTATTTCTCTTTTGTCCTGGAAAGGAAAGAGGGGAGTTGTAGGACTAATTAAAGTAATCTTAAGAAATAAAAAAGATTATATTTGTTAAACTGTATGAGAAAAAAAAGTTAGAAGATAATATGGCTTTGTTCAGAGTATTACATAAAGAAGATTAAAGACGGGAAACAAGCTGCTTAAACACTGTAAACTAATTAGTTCGATGAATTGTTTTCCAGAGGTTCATGAGATATGAAACATTGGCATCAGTGCGTGAAATACACTCTGCCTCAGTGCTCTTTTCAATTTATTTTTCTGTTAGTGTCATATGTATATAAAAAAGGAAGCAACCGAACTAAGAAAGAGGTTACAAAAAGAAATAAAAACCTGGCTCATGATTGAAGCTGACATTTTGTCATTTTAAACACGATGCAGAAGTGCCTTCCTGTAATACTCTTGTATAAATACCACCTTCATTTTCTGCCTTCACCAGCTATGTTGCAAAAAATGATGTCATGACAAGGCCCAAAGGAATTCCTTTTGTTGCTCCGAGCCACTTTGGCAGCTCCAAGCTAAGCTAATCATGAAGGAGCTGAGGCATTATTAATTAGCTTGCCCACTATCAAGGTATTTAGAAACAAAAGCAGAGGAGGGAGACACTGCATGGCTAAGAAAACAGAGACAGGCGTTTGGTATTGACAATTTAGTGTTTGGTTTTTCCCTGTAAACAGATGCCTGCACAACTTTATGCGGGCAACAAATACGCAAGATACACTGCTGTGAATGCACATCATTGTATACTAAATAAGTGGTCATTGAACAGCTTGATATATACTGTACTCTTTGGAGTATAAGATGCACTCCTCCTTCCCCAAAGAGGCTGGAAATATTGTGCATTTTATACAACGAATACAGCCAATTTTGGCCTACTGAAGCCCTGCCCCATGCGTCCCAATTTTGTAAAAGACAGGCTGATTTTTCACAAAACGGCGCACGGAGGTTTGGGCAAAAAATCAGACCTAACTTCGTGCACTGCATCGAAATATCGATCCCAGGTGATGCCAGAATTGAGGAAAAAGAGCAAGAAAAAAACTACAAAATATAGGGACCTACAGATCAAAGTGCAATGACTGTGGAAGAAACCAACAAGAGTGATCCCTATAATAATAGGCGCCTTGGGTGCAATACCCCAAACACTGAGTCGACACCTGGACACACTGCAGTTGGAGGGATTCACAACAGGACAGCTGCAAAAAGCTGCCATTTTCGGGACACCTACATCTTCCGAAAATATTTTTACAAGTCATAGGCCATTGGTTGTGACCCTTCTCGTAGAATGACTCCAGTTGTGATAGTGTTTCTTGTGTGGGGTGGGTGGGTGGATTGAATGGATGGATAGAGGTTGTGTGTGTGTGTATGTGTGTGTGTGCACGCGCATTATTATTGGGAAGCTTTCCTTCCCTTCCATATATCATTACATTGATGCTAAAGAACTTAAAAAATTATACTGCATGTATTTATTTTAATAATCCTTTCGTTTGAAATGCATGTGCATGCAATTATTGCTATTGTGTATAAATTGAAAAACTCAGCATGTATGATGTTGGCAGTACTACCAATAACACAGGGCTAGCTTGTGGGGGATGGGAGAGACTGCCAAAAGTGACAGACAAAATGCCAAAATGCCAAATCTAACAAAAAAAATACTGTTAACGAGGTAACAACTTCTGTTCAATTTTACAGTAGCGACTTAAGCTTAGGAAGGAAAAGATATTGTCCTACAACATCTGCAATATGAACTAATTACCTCATTTAGCATAGTTACCAAGCATAGTAACAAAAAATTCTATTGCAGGACATAAGTATAGGTGTAGACTATGCATATTTTAAAAACAGTTGTCAATTTTAAACCCACAAATAATACTTTAACTGAGGTTTGAAAAGAGATTAAAATATATAGATAGGAAAATGTAGGGAACATCTTCAGTTCTACTCTAGGGCAGGAATTCCCAAAGCTTATGGTTCTGCCAAATCATGATATGATTATGTAAAAAAAATTGGAGATGTGTATTTATTCTATTCTATTGCTTTTTTAAAATAGTTTCTGCATCCTGGAATCAGATTTGATTATATATTAAAATGTATCATGCAACATTTTTATGGGATGTATTTTACTGCATCTTCACTTAACAACAGTAATTGGAACCAGCAGTTCTGTTTCTAAGCAGCATGGTCATAAAGTGTACCACTGCATTATCATATTGATTATGACAACAGTTCCATTTGTAGTCTTTACACCATGTGCACAATTATTAGGCAAGTGAGTATTTTGCCCATATCATCCATATCGAAGCTATATAAACTTAAATGCTTAGGGGATATAACCATATCAGGTGATGTGTATTTGTGTAATGAGAGAGGTTGTGGCCTAAGGATATCAACACCCTATATCAAAAAAAAGTTTTCCTTGTACATATGTGCTAGTCGTTTTACGACTTTAGGGAGCGGTGGTCATCTCTGTTTCAAAGCCGAAGAGCCAGCACTGTCCGAAGACATCTCCATGGTCATGTGGCCGGCATGACTAAACGCGAAAGGCGCACAGAATGCTGTATTTGCTAGGTTGGTAGATGCTGGGACAAGTAACGGGAGTTCACCCCATTACACGGCACTAGGGATTTTAACTGCCGATCTTCCGATCGACAAGCTCAGGTGTCTTATCTGCTGAGCCACCGTGTCCCTCACCCTATATCAAGGTGTGTATAATTATTAGGCAACTTCTTTTCTTCAGGCAAAATGGGCTAAAAAGAGATTTAACTGATTCTGAAAAAGTCTAAATTTGTAAAAAGTATTTCAGAGGAATTCAGCATTCCTGAAATTCCTAAGATATTGGGGTGTGATCACAGAACCATCAAATGTTTTGTTGCAAATAGTCAACGGTGTCGGAAGAAACGTATTGAGAAAAAAGAACGTACTTTAACTGCCAAAGATTTGAGAAGAATCAAACGTGAAGCTACCAGGAACACATTATCTTCCAGTGCTGTCATATTTCAGATCTGCAACCTATCTGGAATGCCCAGAAGTAGTGTACAAGGTGTTCAATGCTCAGAGACATGGCCAACGTAAGAAAGGCTGAAATCTGACTACAACTGAACAGGACACATATGTTGAAATGGCAAGACTGGGCCAAGAAATATCTGAAGACAGATTTTTCAAAGGTTTTATGGACTGATGAGATGAGAGTGACTCTGATGGACGAGATGGATGAACTCATGGCTAGATCACTAATGGGCACAGAGTTCCACTTCGACTCAAATGCCAGCAAGGTTAGGGTGATGTACTGGTATGGGCTGGTATTATTGAAGATGAACTAGTTCAACCTTTTGGAGTTGAAGATGGATTCAAAATCAGTTCTCAAACCTACTGCCAGTTTTTAGAAGACACTTTATTGAATACTTTGATTAAAAGCCAGCTGGGTGACTTTGAGCAAATCATTCTGTCTCAGTAAAGCCTCACAAGGATGTGGTTGTGGCCACTGTGAAAAGAGAGTACTATAAATTCAGTCACATGTTTTGTTAAGTTATTGTGTATGTAGATTTTTTTCTACCAAAGCTGTCAACTGGTAAACTTCTTCTCTCTTATCTGTATCTTTTATAGTTTATCTACACATTTTTGTTTATTGATTTATTTTCATTGATCAATTTTACCTTAATTCTCCTTTTAAGTTTCAGAATTTTAAAAAAATATTCTGGTTAAATATTTTGTTTCTTTTATTTATATATTTTGAAGACCTGAAAATTTACGATCTGTTCCTTCAGTTGCTGGTTTATAATGGCTACACATTTTAAAGGTAGCAATTTTTAACTTCTAACAGGTTGAAGAGGTGAAATTTTATAATTCTATTTCCCTTTTTTTCTGGTGCAGTTGATGAAGCTTTTACCAAATTTATCCTTCTTAGTCCAAGCAGTAGAATGAGCTATAAAACTGTTGTTGTTTACATCAGTCCCCAGAAAATGTAGCCAAAACAGAGAAAGAAATTGAAATCCAGGGAAGCATTTCCTAAGCTGATATCAGTTCCAGCCAGTTTGCACACAGGAATCAAACATTTGTGGGATACAATGCAGATAAGCTCATAAATACAGCTGTATTTTACATACTAACATTGCTTAGGATATGACCTGTATTTAATACTTTAAAAGTATCTGCAAAAATTTTGATAGGTTGCAGAAGGTAATTCCTTTGACTGTCCAAATAAGTTCTTTGACTATTCCTAATAATTATTCTCTTGCCACATCCCCGGTTTTATAATTTATCAACAAGTTTTCTCTTTGTATGCTTTTTTTTAAAATCACTTTGCTAATCAATGTAATGGAAAAATTTCATGGGTTCTACCTTGATAAAATATGCACCCTGATTTTTTTTTTTTAAAAAAAAACTTTTTTTCCCCCAGACTTCTATGGATAGCTTCTGAAATTTATAAAAAAAAATTTTGTAATCCCACAGCCGGACCTACACATTAGAAAAACTCAACTACTGTTTGTTTGCTGCTAATTACTCTATGTAAACCTGTGGGAACTGATTCTCTATTAATGAATTTGAGAAAGCAGTTAGAAATCTTTGCATAATTTTGAAGAAATTATCTGCTTAGTTGTTTTGATTCTCCACCCCCTGTTAGGTCTTCTTGTCCCTATGCAGTCACAGTACCACTGGTGTGATTTTATTCATCATTAATTAGGGAGAAAAACAGGCTAAGAAATAAGAAATTTTATTTGGCACTACTGACTAATGGAGACAGCTGTGTAATTTGGCACCAGTGGAATATTAAATATGACATAATGATAGCATTTGTATCATGGCATTATATAACTGTCATAGTTTGATTTGAAATTTGATTTGAAATCTTTCATGTGTATTTTGTGGGTATTCTTTTAAATGTCCAGAAGCCCCATTGCAACCTATCAGGCCATCTTTTTCTAAATACCTTCCTTTGACTGATGTTCTGTTAGGCAAAAGGGAACTGAGCTTCACTAAATTACATGACAACAATAGCTTGGCACAAGAAAATGTCTGGCATGTTTTTAGGTGCATTTTACCATATAGTAAATTAGAAAAAATTGATGCAAACATTCTGAAATGTAATAGTGTGTTAAGTATGGTGAGTCACATATAAGCATAGATTGTTTAATTTATGCTTTCAGTTAGATAAAAATAAACTGAGATGGATTCATCTATACTAATGGTTGGAACATATCCATAAGTCAGTTGGGGATATATATATCCCCAAATGTATATGAGTACTTTTATGTAATGTCAATCTTTCTGTTCTAAGTGGAGAGTGTGTATCTATATGTATGTATGTATTAGGTATCTGTGTATACACACGCATACATACTCCACTATGTATGTATGTATGTATGTATGTGTGTATGTGTGTATATATATGTGTGTGTATATGTGTGTATATATTGTTATGTTGAGATAATGCAACCCCAATTGGAGTCGCTGCGAAGCGTGTGAGTTTTCAAACCTCTGGCAAAAGGAAGCTAAAACAGAGCATGAAGTTGCAAACCTCTGTACCCAAGTATAGTGGCTTAAGTAAAGACACAACATAGCTTTAGACAAAACTATAAATATATATTAAACACAGACAGTGATAAAACATAGAAATACAGAGTATCTTACATCATGCACATAGACAAACCTTAGTTACATAAAAAACCCCACACAAGTCTTAATACAAGCATAGTACAAAACATATGTACTGGTGGCATGGTGGCATAGCTAGGGGTGTGGCTATCCATATGGGGCTGGCATAAGCATAACAGGTCACAAAAGACATCTGTCATTCAAAGCCAGCCCAAAGTAACACAGACCACTTCTCTGCTTATAAACATCTCTCCCCTATAATTATCATAATTACAGGTTACATTTACTTCTATCTTAGAGACACATAAACAAACTATGATGCACTCTCCAATGCATTAACAGGCAGCATCTTTCTTTCCCCTTCAGATAGAAGTATTTAAGCCAGTTTTCTGTGGCTACCTTCTCTCCTGATATGGTGGGAATTTACAGGGCAGATTACTAAATTTACAATCTCGCAATCAATACATATCTTTTAAGAGATTGGTAGCTTGAGGCCTTCCAGATGTTGCTGAACAGCTGTTTTTAACATGAGCAGTGCTGAGGAATGCTGGGAGCTTGGTCCTGTGACATCTGGAGAGCCTAATTTTATAAGCCTTGTTTCAAGACACGAGTTTTAATACCCTGGGTAAGCATGAGGATGACAAAATGTGAGGTTGCTTACATTTATGTGTTATTTTACTCCTATCCTGCTTGGTTTTGTGTACTGAAAGCAGATGGTCTTGTGGTTCATTGCATTATATCATATTTTAAACATCTGGCAATATGTGTTCAGTTCTGTTGGGGTTAGTTTCACATTGGAGCCAGCAACATGTAAAAACAGAACTTCAGGTGCAACCTATCAATCAGTGGCATATTTCGTCCTCTAATGTAAAATAGGAAAAGGGATAATTGGTTCTAATGACAACCATAAAAAGCTTAACTATTATTCGGAGATTTATTAAGAAATGTGTTTTTCAGTGGAGGGTAAAAGCTGAAGTTAATAAACCAAAGGTTCAACTCTATGTACACTTGAAAATAATTCCATTTTGCTGTAAAAAGGTCTTGCTTCTGAGTAAGCCTGTGTAGAATCACATTGTTGTTAGTTGCGAAGTCGTGTCCGACCCATCGCGACCCAATGGACAATGTTCCTCCAGGCCTTCCTGTCCTCCA
>JANHFP010002600.1:106765-118703 GCA_032468135.1 Calamaria suluensis | reverse complement strand
TCTTAACTCAAAATCATCCATAATCTCAAAAAAAGTTTTAGGTAATCTACTTTTCCTTAATTTAGTTTTTGCTGTGGCCGTTCTTAATTCCTCTATAGTTATTCTATTATTTAACGTTCCCCTCATTTCTTCTGTAATTTATTTTGCTTCACTCTTTGTTAAATATTCCATTATTTGCTCCTTTTTAATTCCCTCTTTGCTATATAATTGTTCAAAATATGTTTGTACTATATCCTTTTTCCTATCCATCTGGTGGCATAGAAATATTCAATATTTCTATCTTCTCTTTCTTTCTTTAATCTATAAGCCAACCATCTCCCTGGTTTATTTGCAAATTCAAAATATATTTGCTTGCTTGTTTTTATTTTCCTTGCCATTTCTTTTTGATGTAATAAATTTAATTTGTGTTTAACCAAATATTGTCTATCTGCTTTATATCTTCTGTCATCCCTCCTACTATATTTCTCATTTCATTCTTCATTTCCGCCCTAAGTTCTTCATAGTTCTTCTTGTTCTCTACCCTCGTTTCATTTATTAGATTGTACATTTTATCTAAGTTTGGATTGATAACATTCCGTTCATTGTCACATACCTATTGTCCATTTCCTCCTTACTACTCACCGGGGATGGTTGCATATTTTTCTTTGCCCCTCTAGTTCTACCTAAATCTGTCATAGTTAGCTTTGTTAACAAGAATTAATTTCTTTCCTATTTCCCCTTCCCCTAAATATTTCTCAAATCAATTCTCAAAATCCTTCAATAAACTCTGTTCATTAATAAATATTCTTAATTAATCAATTTGTTCCTTATACAATTATTTCCTTAATCAACAATCCACAAATCTATATATTTATATATTAAATTATATGTAAAATATTATTAAATATTATTAAATATTAAATATTATTATTAAATATTATTAAATCATCAAATCCAATTTATAGAAATAGGTAAAGTAGTAAATCAATAATCAATAATCTGAGTTAACACAAATATAGCTTATCTTAATGGTGAGGAGACATCAGGAAGTGAAAGGAATTATAAATTACATAGGAGTAAGATTTTTCAATTCATTAATTGTTATGTGTGTTTATATAGCTATCAAATAAATAAATTCTAAATAATCAATTAACTATTATCACTACAAAATGTTAGGTAATCTCATTTGTTTCATACCACAATAACACGTATACAACAAACAAGAAAAAGAAAAATCAAAACAAAAATATGGAAAGACAAAAAAATTTTAAAAGAGAAAAACAAAAAGTTTTTAGCCAAAAAGCTGTAGTTTTAAATTATTAAAAAAAAAAAACCAGTCCAAAAACAAAGTTCAACATATGCAAGTCAGTAGTTCCGATCTTCCTCAGAATTCCTCTTTCTTTTCTTCTTCTGGATTTTCCAATATTCTTCACTATGCCACACCTCCTCTTCCATTCAGCCACTTCCTATTCCTTCACCACTCCGGTCTCGTAAAGAATTGCCCGTCAATCAAAAAGCCTTCCGCAATTCCAACAACCCCCGAGTGCTACTTTCTTAATCTTTCAAAAACACGCCACCGAGTCTTCCAGTCTCCTCTCCCCAGGCCACCGATAGTATGACCCGACTCATGGCTCTCTTTCTCAGTTTCTTTCTCGCCTTCCCCATTACGCTCTGCTGCACCCCGCTCACCTTGCTTCTCCCAGTAATGGCGCCGCTCTTTCTTCCGGAAGACTACCTCGCTCTTCTCAAACACCTCTCTTCGGAACTATCAGTCTTAAGTTTGCCACTTGCTCTGACTCTCTCTGGAGCTCTGTTTTGGTTGGGTTTTTTCACTTTCCTTGCTTCCTATGATGTTATTGTAATGGACGTCGTGGCTTCGGGACCGCTGTTACTGTAGCGGTCTCTCTTCCAGCCAAAGCCGGGGAAATCACCTACTCTGGCGAGGTTAGTGCTCACCTCGCCATTTTTGGATGTTCCCTCTTCGAGATCGTCCCCTCCAAGGCTCAACCCACTTGTTTAAAACAGCCTTCAGAGGAAAAATTTCAGCTCAAGGGACAGAACTATCTCTTGAGCCACCTTGCCTTCTTGCCGTCCAAACCAGACGTCTGTAGAGATTCTGTCATCCAAGTCATGGTTGTCCCAAAGGTGGTTTTTCAGGAGGCAATTGGACTTTGTTTTTTTCTTTTGAAGGCATTTCGCTTCTTATCCAAGAAGCTTCTTCAGCTGAGGACACAGATAAACCTCCCAATGCTTCAAAGACCCTCTAAAAGAATGACCAGCTGTTTGCAAGGAGTATAAATCCTTCCATTCCCCACCATCTAGTCAGAGCTAAAAAGCTTCTTGGGTGAGAAGCTAAACATCTTCAAAGAAAAAACAAGGAAATCCAGTTGCCTCCTGAAAAACCACCTTTGGAACTGTCATACTTTAGACACAAGGTGACTTTGGGCCAGTTACTGTCTTAGAAAAAAGAAAAGGTTCTGAAAAACCTTGCCAAGCAACTGCCAGGAGTCAACATTGACTCAAAAGGCACCAAAAAGCAACAATAGCATAGTAAGTAGAGATATTAGGATGTTAAAATTAAGAAAAACAAAATTACTGTATAATAATTTATGAATGAATATAGAAATTATCATGAATTGAGTGACTATATACAGGTGAAATTGAAAAATTAGAATATCATGCAATTTCTATTTCTATTAATAGGCTTTGATACAGCACTTTGGGAACATTCAACTTCTTTTGCAATTACCTTTTGAGGCTTTCCCTCCTTACGGAGGGTGTCAAAATGGTTTTCTGCACAACTGTCAGGTCAGCAGTCTTTCCCATGATTGTGATTTGTACTGAACCAGACTGAGAGACCATTTAAAGGCTCAGGAACCCTTTCCAGGTGTTATGGCTTAATTAGCTGATTAGAGTGGGACACTTTGAGCTTAGAATATTGAACTTTTCACAATATTTTAAATTTTCTGAGATTGTGAATTTAGGTTTTTCAACAGCTATAAGCCATAATCATCAAAATTATGACAAATCAAAGCTTGAACTATCTTGCTTTGCATGTAATGAGTCTCTCATATATTAGTTTCACATTTTAAGTTGCATTACTGAAATGAACTTTTGCATGATACTCTAATTTTTTGAGTTTCACCTGTGTAGACATAAATTTTTGTGTATGTAAATGTGTAAAAGTAAAGTCATATATTGATCAGTGATATTTGTGGCAGGAGAAAAATTTTAAGCACAATATAAGAAACTTGAAAAAAAATAAGGTAAATGGCTGATGAGAGAATTTTTACAAATTTAGTGATTTTAGTGTTATAATGTGAGAGCAAGGAACAAATGGCAAAAGGCCAAAAAGGCAAAAACGAACTTTGTTTGCAATTGGCAGTATAAAGATGGGGTGTAAGTTACTCTAAAATGTGGGCTGAGGTCACAGGGAAGAAACAAAGTAAATAGGAAATTTTGATCTGCAAAAGGAATATTATAGTTTCCAATAATGCAAAAGGGAAGACATTTGAGCGCAAAGAAAGAATATAAAGAAAGTTCTGCAGAGTGATGGGCAGGTGATATTCACTACATAGTTAATATCTTTTGCTTGTATACTGATGGTTATAGTGATTACTAACCCTAAACTGCATCTCAATATTGACATGCACAATCATTTTTAATAAAGAATTATTGTGTTTCCCCAAAACACTGCTAATTCTTCTCTTGATTTTAGTTCTCCTTGTTGGTTTAATATCTCTATAGGTTTTCACATTTTCTTTCCCCAATAAGTTTGGATATGCCAGTGCTTCTACTGTGAAGATCCATAGTGGAATTTTAGTATAGAATTTACTTTTGATTTCTTTCCATGTTTGCATTAGTGAGGTCCTGATTATGTGTCTGTAGAAATAACCTTTTTGCTCTTTTTTATCGTCCAATAAAAATGCATGCCCTCCCCTTAACAAACCATGTCCTTCTAGAGTTAGTAGACATTTGTTCTCTAAGTGAATCCATTCTTTTAACCATGTAAAAGAGGCTGTTCTGTAATATACCTCCCAGTTTGGTAGGCCAAAACCCCCTCTCTCCCTGGTGTGTTGTAATATTTGAAGCCTGATTCTTGGCTTTTTTAATTTTCCAAATATTTTTTTTATCAACCTTAAAGAAGGTTTCCCCTAATTTTATTGGCAGTGTGTGAAACAGGGATAATATTCTAGGTAGAATATTCATTTTTTACTGCAGCTATTTTTCTCAGGAATGATATTTGTAAATTTTCCCACAGATCTAAATTCTTTTTTTGCTGAGTAATCAATTTCCCATAATTGTCTTCTTTTAATGACATGCTATTATTTGTTAGATGTATTCCTAGATATATATATTTTGTGATCTGAATACCTAATTTATTTTCCAATTCCATCTCTCGTTTTTTAGTCATATTTTTTATCAGTATCTTGGTCTTTGATTTGTTAATTTTTAAACCTGTGACTTTTCTGTATTCTTGAATCATTTTCCTCAGCAGGCTGAGACGTCAGTCATACAGGGTTCTGCTCTGCTGAACCACCAATCAGGACTGAGCATGCACAAGGAAGTTCCTCCCCTTTCTTGATGCTCCCGCTTTTTTTGCTCAGTCTGAACCTGTTCAGACCTACTGTGCTGAGTTCTCCAAATAAAATATTGCAATCGTCTGGAATCATTTAAACAGCATTCTTATCAGATCGGATTGCTTCAGAGGCCATTTCAAAGCCGGCGGATCATCGGATCGCTCCAGAGGCCATTCCGAAGCCGGCGAGAGGTTCGTGAGGTGCACGGCGGCTGTGGCTTACCGCGGTGGCCTTCCAGCAGTCTGCCAAGGCCTCCGGTTCTGAGGGCTCAATCGAGACTCTCCGTGGCCACAATAGATGCCGGTGAAGCTCCAGCAGACCCGGGATGGCTGTGCCTGCTCCAGGCCTTTCCGGAATTTCTCCTTTGGCCTGCAGCGTCATCAGAGCGGCCCCTTAGGGCTCAGTTTGGGGACTGCTTCACCCTTCTTGGCTGATCTGGTTGGTTTCCAGGGCAGACTTCTGGTGTTGGTGGTAAGACCTCACGTTGAGGACCCTTTCTTTCATTTATTACCAATTATTTACTTAATTTGGGTTTATGGTATTTAAAGGGATTAATAGTCTTTTCACTTTCCCTTTTCAGGTCCTGGGCGGCCATTTTGGGCTTTTTTTAAAAAAATGATACAAGATGGCCTCCATGCCTCGTGGGGCTAAGAGAGGCCTTCCCAACTCAGATGCTTACCCAGTCTGAAAGGCCCAAGGCTTCACATTCTAAACAATCCAGAGCCTTGAAGAGGGCAGGAGCTAAGAGAAAGGGCATCTTGAAAGGGTCATTGCCAAAGCACAAAAACTTTCTTCAGCTGTTTCAATTCCTGTTGGGGCCCCTGCTGAATCTGGGTCACAACCTTCCATGGGATACAATCCCCCATTCGGATACCTCCTGATTGGTATCCTGAAGGGTTTCAGCCCTGTGCCTGAACCTCCATGGCCAACTCCATGGCCGACTCATTTCTGACCAGTTACAGGAAATTCCTTGTTCTTCAGGGGCTTCCCTGCAGTTCAAGTTCCTCCTGGGGCCTCTGATAATCTGCCTTCTGGTCCCTGCCACTTCAACTTCCCATCTGGAAGTCATCAATTTCCAGACCATGGAGTGCAATTGGGCTATTGAAAAGGTTTTTGCCAAAGCTCGACAACTTTCTTCTGCTGTTTCAATCCCTTTGGGCCTCCTACGGTCTCTGGCCAGGGGATGCAATCCCCCATTCTGTTGCCTCCTAACTGGTCTCCTGAGGGGTCTTCAGCCCCTATACCTACCTTAATTTCTGATCGGTTGCAGGAATCCTCCCTGTGGCTCAAGATCCACCTGTGACCTCTGGGACTTTTCCTTCTGTGGTCCCTGCTATTTCAGCCTTGCCTGTGGCCTCTTCAGTGCTCTCCTCTCCTGGAGGCCATCATTTCAGGCATTGAGTCTGGCATTGCTAAAGTCTCCATAAGGGCCTCACAACTTCAGGGGTTTCGGGGTTATCTCCTTTTAAAAACTCCCTAATGCTTCTCCCTCTTCTTCTCCCAGTTCTGCTGCAACTCCTTGGAAGAAGGCTAATTTCATAGGGAAGAAGCTCCTTTTAGGATGTAGGCCTGGCTCCGATCCTTCTACTTTGGAGGTTTGTTTAAACCTCAGGGTTTTCGTTCACGCCTTCATATGGCCAAGCTAATTTCCGGCAGGGGCCTTTCTCCTTTGGTTCCGACTTCTGCAACTGCTGCCCCTGAGGTTTCAGCCCTCATAGACAAGCCTTCTGAGGAAGTGGCTCCTCTCTTTGAGGAGTCCTCCCTATCTAATGATGAACTTCCTGTTCCCAAATTCTTTAAGGATATTTTCTTCCTTAAAGTGGACTAACCACTTCTGGTCCTGTTCCCTCGGGCCTCGACAAACATTTTTACAATGTACCAGTTCATGCTTTTCTACTCCTTCTACCTTCATCAGTTGACTCTCCAGTGGCTGCATTAATTTCTCCTGCAGCTGAAATGGGTCACCCAGAGGATTATCCCTCCCTGGTAATCAGATCTGCTTCTGCGTCCTCTCTTCTTAGCAGAGCAGCACTCATGTGGCTTAAACACAATATTGTTTGATTCCATCAGGTTCCTGGTCTCTCCAGGATCTGAACAGGATCGTAGCATCTTTGGATTTCTCCGCTAACACTACCCTCATTTCTTCTAAATTTCCACCAATGTCATTGATTCTACCTCTGCTGTTTACTTTGGCATTTACTTTGGCTCCTCAATTGGTAAACGGAAGCCAAAACCGAGTGGAAATTAGCTTCTTCCCCTCTCTCTGGGGATATATTTTTGGGTCCATTCTGGATCCTCTCCGGCGGGGTACCAGGGTCAAGAAGTAATTCCTTCCCATGCTCTTCAAATCTATCCGTCGGGGTCTACTTCTGGACTTTATTTCCCTTCCCCCAGGCCGGTTTGTGAGGTGTCCTCTGTCCAGGACTCCTTCTCGATGGCTCCTACTACAGGGACCCATCCTCCATCTTCTTCTCATTAGGGCAATTCAACCGGTCCCTCTTCCTCAACAACAACAATGGGGGTGTTTCACTCGTCGGTTTGTGGTTCCCAGACCTTCGGGAGGATTGAGTGCCTTTCTACATCTCAATTCCCTCTTCCGGAGGGTAGTCTATCGCAGATTCTAGACGCACTCCCTCCAGTCCGTCTTGGAGTGCACCAGGAAAGGGGATCTTCTCTCCTCTATTAATCTGTCAGAAGCCTACCTCCATGTTCCCATTCACCCAGATCATCAGAAGTATCTTTGCTTCTGTCACTCGGGCCTCCTCTTCCAGTCCAGGGCCCTTCCGTTCGGCCTTCCTCAGCCCCTCGGATTTTCACATTATGGCAGCTCCTGCAGCTCTAATCTGATCCATTCCCATTTGTCTTCAGATTTATCTAAACGATCTTCTCTTGCTTTCCTCATCACGGGCCTCTGCTCTCAACGACCTGGACACAACTCTTCAGATCCTCAATCTCATGGCTTCTCTGTCAACCGGACTGAGAATCATCTGACTCCTTCCTCCAGGCTTCTGCATCTGGAGGCATTCATCGATACTTCGCTCTGTCAGGTTCCTGTCCCAGGAACGTCTACCCAGCCTCCTATCCCTGGTCAAGAAGGTAAGGCTCTCTTGTTCTGTCTCCTCCTCCTTCTCTCTCGTCCTCTAGGGAAAATGGTCTCCTGCATTGGGATTGTCCCTTGGTCCCTACTCCATTGTCAAGCCTTGCAATGGCTGCTTCCTACTCTTCAGCAAACTCGCCTCTGCGCTCTGCCAACTCAGGTTCCCTTCCCGGGACCTTTGTCGATCCCTTCATTGGTGGCTTTCACCGGCACTGCTCAAGAGAATGAACTTCAGGGATCCATCCTGCCTCAAGGGAAGGGACTTCATGTATCCATCCTGCCTCATCCTGACCACGGATGCTAGCCTCACGGGATGGGGTGCCCATCTCAATGGATTACTTACACAAAGTCAGTGGTCTCCCTCTGACCTGTCCCACATAATCAACTGGCTGGAGTTCCGAGCCATTCGTCTGGCTCTTTCAGCCTTCCAGTCCATTGTCAGGAACAAGGATGTCCTCAGCCTAACAGACAATGTGGCAGCAAAAGCCCATGTCAATCGACCAGGGGGGACCAGGTCTCTCAATCTGATGTCAGCGGCATTCCTACTGAATTCTTGGGCAGGGGAGATTCTTCGGTCTCTACTTGCCGACCACTTCTCGGGGGTTTCCAGCACCCGGTCGGATTGGCTCATTCGCTCCAGGATAGATCAATCGGACTGGAGTCTTCCTCTGTTCATCTTCTACCACGTGGGTGTCCTATTCAGGTCCCCTCTTGTGGATCTCTTTGCTACCCACCTCAATGCTCAGGTTCCACGTTCATTCTCCTCGTATCCAGATCAGGGGAGTGGAGAGTGTGATCGCCCTCAGGTCTCTCTGGCCTTCAGGTCTTCTTTACACCTTTCCCAGCCTTCCCCTCATTCCCCGACAAGATTCGACAAGAGCGGTCCCTTCTCATTCTGGTTGTTCCTCCTTGACCACACCTCCTGTGGTTTGCAGATCACCTCCAGCTATCAGTCTCTCGACCCTGGAGAATCCCAGACTCCATCATCTCCCTACATCAGGGATGCATTCTTCACCCAGATTCCACATGGTTCCATCTGACTGTTTGGCGGTTGAACAGAGCCAGATCAGGCAGGAACACCTTTCTCTCCAGGTCATATCTACTCTTCAGGCTGCTCTTAGTCCTTCTGCTCTCCGCTTCTATTATTCTACTTGGACTTCCTTTACTAAATGGTGTTCCTCCCGGAATATCCTCCCCACCAGCACTTCTATTTCGGCAGTGCTGGAGTTTCTTCAACACGGTTTGGATTTAGGCCTGGCATCTAATACACTCAGACGCCAGGTGGATGCTCCTTCCTCTATCTTCTCCGGGTCTTCGGACCTACCTCTGTCTCGAAGGAGGCATATCAAACAGTTTCTGTGAGGCGCTTCTCGCCTTTCTCCACCTGTCATTCACTGGTGCCCTTCCTGGGCCTTCTCCTTGTCCTTCAGGCTTTGCCATTTCTTCCCTTTGAGCCTCTTCATTTGGCTTCCCTAAGTCACCTTTCCTTCAAGGTGGCTTTCCTGGTGGCTATCACCTCAGCCAGATGCATTTCTGACCTTTCAGCTCTATCCATTCTACCTGACCTGTGTCTCTTTCAGTCCAACAGGGTTATTCTCTGTCTGGACCCTTCTTTCATGCCAAAGTTCAATTCTCTCTTTCATCATTCTCAGGAACTAGTCCTTCCAAATTTCTGCCCTCATCCGTCACATCCTCGGGAATGTCTCTGGCACTCTCTAGATGCTCGAAGGGCTCTTCGCATCTGTAATTCTCCTTTCCGCAAGATGGACACTCTCTTTGTCAGATTCCAGCCTTCCCCTAGGGGCCTTGAAGTCCCTTCTCCTGCTATTGACCGCTGGATTTCAGCATGTATTTCCTTGGCCTATCAGTCGTCTTCTCTGCCTGTTTTGGCAGGTGTTACAGCCCATTCAACTCGTAGTACCGCATCTTCTGCGGCTTGGGCCACTCAGTCCTCCTTGGAGGACATCTGTCAGGCAGCCTCTTGCTCTGCCCATTCCACCTTCATTAAACATTATAAGGGGAGTTGTTTTGCCTCTGCTGAAGCCTCCTTTGGCAAACATGTCCTCCAGCAGGTTCTCCCTCCTACTGGGCGGCTTCCCTCCTGGTAGTTTATCCTGCTTTGGCATGTCCCTGTATGACTGATGTCTCAGCCTGCTGAGGAAAATGGATGTTGTCTTACCTGAACATCCCTTTTCTTGGCAGGGTGAGACATCAGTCATGCCCGGCCTTTAGCCGCCTGGCCTTCTTTCTGTCTCTCCCAGTGGGGTTTTGGAGGGTTGTTTTCACAACATTTCAGCTCAGCACATCAGTATGCACCTATTCAACCTCGCTCCAAAGCGGGAGCACCAAGAAAGGGGTCCTGATTGGTGGTTCAGCAGAGCAGAACCCTGTATGACTGACCTGTATGTTCAGGTAAGACAACACCCATTTTCTCCCATTGCTGTGGCTTGTCCATTCAGTTCTATGAAGCATTCTGTAGAACAGCTTGATATTAATTCCATGGCTTTTGGTATAAATGGAAAATAAGACGGAAGATTCTGTGCAAGTGTAATCCACTTATTTTAGTCTATTATGAGACAACAAAGCCAAGTTCTATCAACTCTTGCAGGGACCTGATTCTACTCAGCTGTGTAATAGTTATGGCAGTTGGCCAATGAGAGCAACACTTTAGTAATAACCTTTGGGAGTTTTGTTCGAACAGTGAGTGACAGAAAAAAGTCAGAGAAGTTACAATAATAAGCTTCAGTGACTGATTTGTAATGATCAATGGAAAAATATCCTGGCTTCTAATGTAAGCCTAACTATTACAGAGCAGGTATATCTCTATGCCTGGACTGTATTTTATTTTGATCAGCTGCAGCATAACAGAGGCAGGTAATTATCATAATCTTGCAATTAGCCTGGCATTCTTTCCCTAAGTTTAATTACCCAGATAAATAGTAATTGAATACTGAGGGTTTAATGACAAAAGGAAGACATTTTCCTCTGTTTTACACATTGCTTTCCAGGTTTTAGTATGATTGTTATATCATTATTATGTTCACAGTGTTACCTGTAGAAGTACTTTCCTGCATATTGTTAAAATTAAACATGAAAACCTAAAGATCCAGTCTCTTCCTATCTTGCTATAGCCTGCAAGATCCTTAGAATAAAACTAAACCTTAGTACAATGCAGTTTTCTTCTATATGATTATGTACATCTAGAAGTGTCCGGTTGTGACAGTAAGTTGAAATTAATAGTTTACAGTGTTACAGTGTTCTGTAAATTTGAACAATTAAACTGTTTTCAAACACAAATCTGAGGAAAGGAGCACACAAACTTGAAAAAAGAATAAAATAATTGATAGCTATTTCTGAATAATGATTTAGCATAATTTCACTTTCAAACATGGAACCAAGCACTATTTTTGCAATGACTGTAAATATTTTTAAATTTCAATGTATCTAATGAGTAGTTACATAAAAAGAATATTGATGGGGGAAATCTAATTAATGCAAATTTATTAACAATTCAGAAGAATGATGAATTTAAGTCCAGAGTTCAGTTTGAATAATATTTTACTGCACATATTGGTTGGTTTCTGACTTTGAATTCATGAAGTCTGCAAGTATTATGCTATATTACTAGAAATTATTTATGAGAGGTATAAATGTTATTATTTATATTTATGAGTGTTGATTTAAATGTTGATTTATACAGTAAAGTAAGAGCTATTTAATTCTAGGCTGGAAAAACACACAATCACTAGAAGGTAATAAAATATATATACGAATGAATCTTTTGCTGCTCTCTAGTGATCATCCATATTTTTGCATCACAATATTAGTGGCTCTAAGAAATCTATAATTTAGTAATAATAATATTTTACTTTTTTAACAAGTTGGTCACATTAGAAATAATGGCAGGACATCATTTGTCTTATTTGCTGTTGCAAATAGTTTCTACTCTACTCTGGAAGATGATGTTTTTCATCATCATCTAATTTTAGATTTTACACTTTTGCATCTGCAATATAGCACTTTATTTATTAAATCTTCTGTCGTTAAAATAGTTTTACGTCATCAGCGAAGAGAACGCAGCTGCTTATAATATGGTTGCAAAGGTAATTTATGTAAAGCAGAAAGAATGTGGGTCCTAATATACTGCCTTGGGGAACACTGCTGTTAACTGGTCCAGGGTTTGATAGAGCACTCCCTATTTTGACTACCTGTTGCCTGTTTAATCAGAACGAGGTTATCCACTTGTGTAGGGATCCAGAAATGCCTTAAGAGCTTAATTTTA